>VSMD01001806.1:0-32075 GCA_008750895.1 Mirza zaza | reverse complement strand
CGGGCACGGTGGCTCACGCCTGTGTAATCCTAGCTCTCTGGGAGGCCGAGGTGGGCGGATCGTTTGAGCTCAGGAGTTCGAGACCAGCCTGAGCAACAGTGAGACCCCATCTCTACTATAAATAGAAATTAATTGGCCAACTAATATATATAGAAAAAATTAGCTGGGCATGGTGGCGCATGCCTGTAGTCCCAGCTACTTGGGAGGCTGAGGCAGAAGGATTGCTTGAGCCCAGGAGTTTGAGGTTGCTGTGAGCTAGGGTGATGCCACGGCACTCACTCTAGCCTGGGCAATAAAGTGAGACTCTGTCTCAAAAAAAAAAAAAAAAAAATTCCAAGGTTTTTCATGGATCTTAAACTGATTCTAAAGTCAATATAGGAGAGGAAATATCCAAGAATAGCCAAGGCAGTTCTAGAAAAATATATTCCATCTGATATCAAGACTTAATACAAAATCATAGTAGGCAGTATGGTTTGATGCTGGGCTAGACAGATAGATCAGTGGAACATAGTGGAAAGCCCAGAAACATATCCAGATCGTTGGGAAATTTTAGAATGCAGTAAGGAGGCCCTATAAATCTGCATTTCAGGCACTTTTCTAGGCACTGGTAATATATTAGTGAATAAAAATAGGTAACAAAGAATAAATCTTATATTTTAGAGGGGTTAGCGGACATTAAATTTAAAGACAGACAAGTAAATATATAATGTGTCAGGTGATAGTGCTATGAAGAAAATTAAAGTATGGTATGAGGTTAGGGATCTACCAGAGGTGAGTATGGGTGCTTTTTTAATATAGGGTAGGTCAGGGGAAACCACTCTGATGAGACAGTATTTGAACAGAGACTTTAGAGAAATGAAAGAACAAGCCATATTAGGAAAAATTTATAGTATTCAATCACTGCTTTTGGGATACCTGCCTTTTGATATTCGGAATGGGAGTTAAAGAATTAGAGCCTACCTTTCGGAAAAAAATAACTCCAAGTTGGTTAAAGACATACAAAAGAAAATAGGATTTTGAGAGAGGGAAGGACTTTCAATGAAGACTTTTTTAAAAACACAGGAAAAGATTAATAAATTTGATTATAACTATTTTATAAGCAATACCATAAAACAGGGTTAATGACTGGGACCAGATATTTGCCACATATATTAAAGGAATATTAAGAAGATGTAAAAATGGGTAAAAGACATGAGTAGACATGTGTCTCAGAATAGAAAACCAAAATAAACAGGAAAAGATATTTTCAACCTTACAACAGTAAAATACAACAGTAAAATAGCATTTTATACCCATCATATTGGCAAAATATTAATAAATCTGATAATAAAATATGTGGTGAAGATGTGGGGATATGAGTACTTGTACACTGTTGATAGCAATATAAATAAGTACAGTTATATAAAAAATAAGTTGGTAAAATCTAATGTGCATTATGACCTAGCAGATTTCTAGGTGGTTCTCAAAATGTGGTCCCTGACCAGTAGTATCAGCATCACTTGGAAACAAGTGGAATTCAAGTTCTCAGGCCCCAGCCCAGACCTAAATCAGAAACTGTGGGTGGCGGGGCCCAGCAAGATGCTTTAATAAGCACTCCAAGTAACTCTGATGCATGCCAAAGTTTGAGAACCACTATACTAGAGAAGAACTAGCACATTTGTCTGAGGGGAGATATCAAATGTGCTAGTACTTCTGTATATATATAAAATTTACTGCAGCATTTTTTGAAATATCCAAAAATTAGAAATAATCCAGCTGCTTTCCAGAAAGGAAATGGACAAATTGTGATGTATTCATATATGCTATACCACAGTTAAAATAAATTCACCTGTATCTTTGGGTAAATCTGAGGCATATCGAATGAGAAAAGCAGTTTGTAAAATAAATGCCATTTTATACCATTTATGTAAATCCTTAAAAATGTAAAATATAATGCATTGTTTATATATACATTGAGAAGTGATAGTATAAGAAATGAACTGGACTTGTACCAAATTTTTAATAATGGCTGCCTGTGGAGGAAATGAGAACATAGTGGATTAAATTTTGTCTATAATATTTCCTTTTTAAACCAAAAAAGGTATATAGGGAAGAGGGGAATAAAGAAAAATAAGACAAATGTTAGTATTTGCTAATTTGGGTTGTAAGCATGTAAGTGTTCATAACACTATTCTTTGTATTTCTCTACATTTTAAATATTTTAAAACATACTATCTATACCAAATATCAAAATTGACTATAAAATTGAGGTAATGAAAACATTGTGCTACTTTCCTTGAAAAAGATAAGTATATCAATGCAACAGAATGAAGAAAGAAAAAAATTAGACTTTGGTTCTCTTATATGAATTTTTAAACTTATAACTTCGTGTATTTTGTCCCTTTCTAGTCATTATATGTAAAGAAATAGAAGTCAATTATTTGATTTGTAATTTTAAAATTTTCTATCATTTATATTCCCTTTAAGAATGATTTAAGGCTACAGATGGAAGCCCAACGCATATGCCTCTCTCTGGTTTATTCAACTCATGTGGATCAGGTTCGTGAATATATGGAAAATGAAAAAGATAAAGCTCTTAGCAGTCTTAAAGAGGAGCTTATTTCTGCTCAAGAGGAAAAGATTGAGGAACTTCAGAAAATACACCAGTTAGAGCTACAAAACATAAAAATACAAGAAACAGGTAAATGGTTTCTGACTTATAAGTACCATGAAGCCAATAAGTATCGATTAGAGCCCACCATTCCATAATTCTGTCCTCATCTTAGAACCGATAGAGGAAGATGACTTATATATCCCAGTCCTGGATCCATTTGCTTATATAATCACTGGGCATTTATTTAAGTGCTTTAGAAAGGCAAAATCACTCATTTTCTTATAGGAAGTCACAATATATAAAATCAACTGACAATTTCTATAATAGAAGAATGAATAAAAAGAGTGGGAGGAGAAAGGAGCAAAGTCTAGTGCTTTCTGGCAGGATAAGTAGGGTGAGGTGGTAGGCAGGAGTAGGAATTTTAGGGAAGCCTTGGCATTTAGCATTGAGGTGTAAGTGCATCCATTTTGGAGAATTGAGAGTTCAAGGTATGTGAGAAAGTAGGGATAAAGCTGGAGAGATTGGCAAGAGCTTACGTAGAAAAAGTTTTGTGTACTTTGCATGAAACGTATTTAAGCCTTATGCTATTGGCGATAAGACCTACTGCAGGAATTTAAATAGCAAGAGTAACATAGTAAGATTTTTATTTTAAGGCAACACCATTGGGGTGAGTTGGAGGAAGTGAGATTAGTGATAGGAAGACAGTTAAGCAACTTTGGCAGTAATTCCAATAAACAATATGATATTGAACTCAGTGTTGATAGACAGGATAGAAAGGAAAGTTAAGTTAAAGAAGTAGGCTGTAGTCTGCAGTTAATATTAGCAGGAAAAACGGGAAGAATTGAGAATGATCCCTCATTTTCTAGCTTGGGTAACTGAATTGAGGGTTGTTTCAGTCACAAAAAGCACAAGGAGCAGATTTGTGGGAAAGATAATAAACTCACTTTGGAACATATTGAATAAGAATACCTATTGACTTTGAAAAAGAAATACCCACTCACTGTGGAATGCTCTGCCTAAAATAAAATAAAATGAAATGAAATATCCTGTAGGTAGTTGAAAATAGAAGTATGAAACTCAGGAGAGAGAGAGAGAGGTGCAAGTTCAAGATGAAGATTTAGAATCAATATGGAGGTCATCTGCGGCCAAGGACAAGAATGAGACATCCTGGGAGGCTGTGTAGAGTGAGCCAAAAGACTTAAGATGACACTGTGGGAAGCAACAATGTTTTAGGGACCTTAAATAGAAGAAAAGGAACCTATTTATGCACTAGTTGCAGTTAACTTTTATGTTTAATAATTATTTCATCACTCAGTTAAGGCTTATGTTCGAGGTATCTCTGGGCTTCCACTTTTGCCTTTAGGAATGAGGTGGTTTGTAAGTTTTTCCAATGGAATTGGTCTGTTGAAGAAAGTAAAAATTCAAGAGTGGCTGGAATAAGAATACCATACTTTTTCACATCAGGAGGTTTGGGATTTGAATTTACTAATATTTTAAGCAAGTATTCTTTTTATTAATATCCTCTTTAGATAGTCTATCCAGTGTTTTTCAAACTACAAGTTAATTAATGGGTTCGTTGATGGGTGATGAAGTCAGTTTAGTGAGTAGTGACCAGCATTTTTTTTTTTTTTTTTGGAGACAGAGTCTCGCTTTGTTGCCCAGGCTAGAGTGAGTGCCATGGCATCAGCCTAGCTCACAGCAACCTCAAACTCCTGGGCTCAAGCAGTCCTGCTGCCTCAGCCTCCCAAGTAGCTGGGACTACAGGCATGCGCCACCATGCCCAGCTAATTTTTTTTCTATATATATTAGTTGGCCAATTAATTTCTTTCTATTTATAGTAGAGACAGGGTCTCACTCTTGCTCAGGCTGGTTTCAAACTCCTGACCTCGAGCAATCAGCCCGCCTTGGCCTCCCAGAGTGCTAGGATTACAGGCGTGAGCCAAGCATTTTTTTTAAATAAATAAAAGAGTAGAACAGAAAACACCGGAGCACATAGCATGTAGGGAGAGTAAATATTGATTTGTGAAATTTTTATTTGTTTTACGTGGATGTATATAATAGATTATGATATGTATTTCTTAATGTTGGATTATAGGAAAAAAAGTTTGAAAGTCACTGTTTTATACCATCTTGTAGGATAGAAATTGAAAATATTACAAATTTTCAGAGAGAGTTAACATTAAGTGATGGAAAATAACTTTGAAAGAAAGAATTTAAAACTAATCTTTTTTAGGGAAGCTTCTAGTTGAAACAGGTTAAATATGATAATAGTACTTAAATAGGTAAATTGAATGTCTTAATGCATTATCTTTTCTATTAGGTGATGAAGCAAAGCCTTTACAAATGCTCATTGGAAAACTTCAAAATGCAGTGTCTGAAGAATGTTCTAATTTCTCACAGGTAAGATTAGTGAAAAAGTATCTTTGGACAAGTGCTAAATTTTAAGTTGCTACTCATTTGATGAGCAGAATCATCTAACCTAGTTTTCCCTACTATCTTACTTCAGAACTGCACTTAGAAAGTATTCCTGAGTTTTTAACTCAAAATGAGCATTAAAAAATTTCCTCATAATCAGTTTGAAACCAAAGAAATTCAGGTAAATTATCTTACCAGTAGAACAGACACTAATCGTTGATGTTGCCATAGATGAGTTATTTAATTTTTCTGTGTCTCAGTTTCTTCATCTGTAAGTTGAGTGGTCATGTAATTGACAATATAGTTTAAATTTTAAGCAAATCTCAAGAAATCTCAAAAAATAGTAGTAGTAAATAATTTATTTTTTCAATTTAGAAGTTGTTGATGGTTATTTTTATTTGTGTGAGGTAAAAGTTATATGGCAAGTTTATCTAATGAGTATGGGGCATGTGTTTTTTGTTCTTTTTTTTTTTTTTTTTTCTTAAGACATGGTCTCATCCTTTTGCCCAGGTTGGAGTGCAGTGGTGTCATCATAGCTCACTGTAACCTCCAACTCCTGGGCTCAAGGGATCCTCCCTCTTTAGCCTCCCAAGTAACTAGGACTACAGGTACATGCCACCATGCCTATTTAATTTTTTTATTTTTATTTTTTGTAGAGACAGAATCTCACTGTGTTGCCCAGGCTAGTCTTGAACTCCTAGCCTTAAATGATCCTACTGCCTTGGCCTCCCAAAGTGCTGGGATTACAGACCCTAGCCACAGCACCTCACCCATATGTATCATTTAAATGATAGAGTTATCTGTTGCTCAGAAAAACAATGAAAACAATGTGTCACATATTTTTAGGTTTCTCTGTGTGTATAAGCTATAGAAAATACTCTGTGTTACAGAAAAGTGTATGAATGTTACCTCCTTCTTAATATTGTTGTAATTTATTTCTTTCTGATAATCATTTCTGAACTTCCAACTTTATCCTGTATTTTTTTCAAGGGTCTTTGACATTACAGAGATGATATCAGAGTAAGATCCAAGCTGGGAAGTGGTAGATTAAAGTATAAGATATTTTATTAATAAAGTATAAATATATTTTATTAAAGTATAATATATTTTATTATTAGAGGGAAGCAGAAAAAATTATAGTTTTGTGCAATGAAGATTATCAATATTTTCCTGATATAAGAAGAATTTCATGTCATAGAAAAATATAGACATTTCTTTTACAGATTGATTTGGTGTATGGAGGGGTGTTTTCTGACTGATTTTTCTGTGCCCTTTTGACTGTCTTAGAGAATAATGTTTAATGATCTCTAGAGGTAGAAATAAAAATTTTAATTAACTTATAATACCCAATTTTGTTGTTAATAGACTTTATGCAGTGTCCTTGGTGAATATTATACTCCTGCTTTAAAATGTGAAGTAAATGTGGAAGAGAGAGAGAATTCTGGTGCTTACACTTCTGAAAATCAAGAACCAAAATTACGAGATTACAGATATGAATTTCAAGGTAATAAAAGCTTACCACATTATTAAACAGTATTTAGTTTTCTTAAATTGATGACATTTATTTGACCTTTAATTATGGTTTAATCACTCAGCCAGGGTTGAGTTTATTATCTTAACATCTTATCCTTTCAGATTCATGGAATCTTATGTTAATATACATTTTAACTTTTATAATGCAGTAATTGTGATATGAAGATAATTGACGCTGTGTACAAATTTACTTGTCTCTTCTTTATTCCTCTACTCCCATTTTTTTCCTCATTCTAAGTATTTTCTTTAACTTTTTATGCCATAGATCAAATCTTTAAAAGTTATTGTATTTATTGAATAAGTTTGTCAATGATGTATTATTTTAAAAATGAATAAGAAAATTGAAAATTAAGAAATATATTAAATATTTTTCTTAATAGGAATCTGGCATTAGTTTATTTTAACAAATTGTACCCTCAATTTTCTGGTGTTCCTTCACAGATAAAAATATGTCCTAGCCCTGTCCATTTATATGGAAAATGAACAAAATGTATACAAATTAATACTGAGAGAAATTTAATATATTTTAATATGAAATTTTCAAATTGTCTTTGAAGCAGGTGTTTCATATTAATGAGATTTTAATTTTTGGTTACTAAATACATGAGGTTTACATCCAGTAGGCAATTTTCTGAAGTTACAAATAGGTGAATGACATTTATTGGAAGATGCAGACTTTTATGGTGGATTGAAATTAGTATAATTGTCTGTTTATCATTTAGACCTTCAAGAAAACTTGCAAACTCTTCTCAACAAAGTAACAGAAGAATGCAACAAACTCTTGGTACTTCAGAAACAATTAAGCAAGGTATGTGAAATGGAAAATGTATTATAGCGTTTGTGTTTATTCTATTACCTGTTGTTCTGTAAGCTGCTTTATCAACCAAGAATTTATAAAATAAGTGAACATGAAAAGGAGATTGGGAAAAGTGACAGATAGTTATAGCAGAGAATTCGTATCAGTAACTGAAGGAATTTATACAAGTTGAATAATCTTTAATCCTTTTAGAGAGTTTTTGAAATCACAGTGAATTAAAAACCATAAGATATCAAATTGTAAGCTATGTGAAATGATTCTGTTTAATTATATATATTACATATAATTAAAGAAATGGGTCTGTTTTTCTGTTTTAGAGAAAACTGGTAACTAGCTCAGTTGTTCAGCACATAGCTAATTTGTTTCGCACAGTTTTATCTATGTCAGTTTTATTTTCAGTGGTTTTAAAAGTGTATTCATAGAAAACTTGGTAAGATAATATACACAATTGAGTAAAATTTATTAACTGTATCAGAAAAATAACTTTAAAAACATAACAAAAAATAACTTACTGGCCAGGATAAGTGTTGTAATTCTCAAGTTGTAGAACAAAAAATCCAGAAAAATCTGTTCATTTGGGGTGCTTTTCGATGTTCAATTATATTAAAATGTTTAGACAGATTTGAAAGTTTTTTTTTTTTTTTTTTAAATAGAGACAGGGTCTCACTCTTGCTCAGGCTGGTCTCAAACTTCTGAGCTCAAGCTATCCTCCCATGTTGGCCTCCCAGAGTGCTAGGATGATAGGCAGTGAAAGTGATAGTACTGATGAGGTTTGTTTTGGCTGAAACTCTTCCCCTTCTTTGTTTCTCTCTTATTCTCTTTCCTCTCCCCCTGTTTCTGTGCAATTAAGCATAGCCTTATCTAGCCTTTCCTAAAATCTATAAACCTACTCCAAGAGATGTACATGAGAGTAGAATCTCTTTTGGTTTCCTCCCATTTTCTTGTTTATCATGGCTTTACATCTTTTAAAGATTCTTTATTATCCTTGGGTCATGGGAAGGGAGGAGGTGTATGTCAGAGGTCACAAATGTAAATGCCTGTTTTAGCTTAGTGCTCATAAAATAAATGAGGAAGGCCAAGTGAAAACTGGAGAAAACCTACCTCATCCAAAAGGACAGAGGCTGCTCAGTTTAAGCTTCTTGTTACCATTTGTGGGAATGCGGGTCCAGTGTTGCCAGTTGGTTTATCAATTTTATATGAAGCTTTTTGCTTTTTAAAAGTATTAGAAAGTTTTCTAAAATAAACATTTTATTTTGTAAAGCTGGAAAACAGAAAGGAAACAAACAACAAAAACTGTTTTATCCCCAAAAGAACACTTTTGTAGCTTGTATTTAAAGTTCAAGTTTCTGTTTTGCAACCTCAGGTATAAATAAACAGATGCTCAGTGCAGTATCATAAACTAGTTTTCTTTATAATTTAATCTATTATTTCTTGACTGCAGTATTTGCTGCTTTCTGAGAATACTTTCTTCCCTTTTGTGGCTTTTTAAGCCTCCATTTTGGACTTAGCCTACCCTGTTTATAGTTACCAAGGATATGTATTTGATGCTCTTCTTACTCTGTATGCTATTCTCATCCACTTTCATGGTGTCCAGATCTCTGTGTCTGGGTCAGTCCTTATTTCTGAACTGCAGAGTCGTATATCAGATCTCTCTACTCAGAAATCCTTTAGTGTATGTCTCAATCAACATATTGAAATTTGAGTTTAACTTCTTTCCTTTAAACCAGCTTCTTGAGGATCATCTTGGGTAGTCATCTTTCTGACCCCTGATCTTCTACCATACTGAAATATACTCTGAAGGGAGTAAAAAAGAAATGAAAGATAAATGTATAACTCATTCTCATTTATTTATCTAACCAATAATTTGTATTTCTTAATGAATGAATTATTTTATTCCTTAGATCCAGGGACAGATTGGATAGCCAGTAATTTTTATTTGCTAATTATATGCTAAGTTGTTCTATGTTCAGGGAATAAAGCATTATACAGTGTCAATAAATAAGCACTAGACTGAGGAAATTTATAAAGTGATGGCATTTATAAATTAATTCAAGGAATGTGATATACATATATAAAGTAATTATCCAAGGAAACATTTAAGTGTTTAAAAGTGAAAATAAGTAAATAAGTACTTTGGAATTAAGCAAACAGGAAGATGAGTATGGGCTGAAATAATTAAGAAAGATTTGTTGGAGGAAGTGGGACTTGAATTGGACCACAAAAAATACATAGGTTTGGATAAGGAAGGGGAGGGCAGTTGTTGGGTAGGGGGAAGAATAGCATTTCAGGTGGGAGAGGTGATATGATGAAAGTCTTGGAGGTGTAAGTGTGCTATATTTGTTCATATTTCTGAGAGAGTAATGGACCCTAAGATTAGAGAGGATAGACCAGGCTTCCTCAAGCGACGGCCCACGGGCCACATGTGGGTGTTTTTGCCCGTTTGTTTTCTTACTTCAAAATAAGATATGTGCAGTGTACATAGGAATTTGTTCATAGTATTTTTAAAACTATAGTCCAGCCCTCCAACGGTCTGAGGGACAGTGCACTGGCCCCCTGTTTAAAAAGTTTGAGGACCCCTGGGATAGACTATACCAAACTTTGCGAGGCTGGACTTTTATCTTGTAGATATTAACAAACTGATAGAAATTTGTGATCATAGGCTAGATATCATGAAGTTGAACTTTTAGAGAGATTAATCTGGCAGCAGTGGGAGGTAGAAAAGAAGAGAGACCGTTTATAAGATATTGTAGGGAAAAATCCAAAGAATTTGATAGTCAGTTTGGAAGAAAAAGGAGAGAAGCAAGGCCAAGATTTTTTTTCCATTCCCTATATTGATGAAACTTGAGCCTTAGATGTCTGTATATCAGAGCACCGAATCTGGGTTTGTTGGGGTCCCCAAGACCACTGCCAGGTTCTGTGATTTAAACTCAACAGTTATACTTAAGGCTGAAGTTTATTTCAGCAAAAGAATACAAAGCAAAATCAGCTCTGAAAAGATACCTGGAGCAAAGTCTGGAGGAAAACAGGCACAGACTTGCTCTCCCAGTAGAGGCATAGGACATACTTTAATACTGCCAGCAATGAGTTGTGACAGTGTGTGCAAACTGTTTTCTACCAGGGAACCTCACCTGAGCCTACTATGTATGAGTCCTCAGTTTTCTATCAGACCTGAATTGCATAGGCATACTCTGCTTGGCATGTACCAACATTCAGACTTCAATGTATGTGTTCAGCATAAACCCCAGTGTTTGCACAGCCTAGGTAAAGTAAACCACATTTACCATTTAGGCAAAGTTTTATTCTAGTGTAGGGAACTGTTTACTAGTTATGTTCCCAGATTCCAATCAACGGCTAAACTTGCCAGCACACGTTCCTAAAGATAGGCAGTCTGGTGACTTTTATGTTAACTCTTTTCTGCATAATGGGTAATAAGTGAATTTCACATTTTATTTTATTTTATTTTATTTTGAGACAGAGTCTCACTTTGTTGCCCAGGCTAGAGTGAGTGCCATGGCATCAGCCTCGCTCACAGCAACCTCAAACTCTTGGGTTCAAGGAATCCTTCTGCCTCAGCCTCCCGAGTAGCTGGGACTACAGGCATGTGCCACCATGCCTGGCCAATTTTTTCTATATATATTAGTTGGCCAATTAATTTCTTTCTATTTATAGTAGAGACGGGGTCTCGCTCTTGCTCAGGCTGGTTTCAAACTCCTGACCTTGAGCAATCTGCCCGCCTCGGCCTCCCAGAGTGCTAGGATTACAGGCGTGAGCCACCGCGCCCAGCCGAATTTCACATTTTAACACAGTAAGTTAGCTACAATTGCAGAGGCATCCCAGGGTTTTTGGGGAGTCAAAGTCAGGGCTACAGTACATCATTGCCTGACCTTTCGGCTTTATCTTCTAATCTTCCTCCTCATTTCAGCCATGCTGAACTACTCAGAATTTCCAAATACACCCTGATCTAATACCGTTGGGGTTTTTTGCACACTGTTCTTTCTGCCTAATACTGACCATCCCCTTCTAGTCTCCTTGGTTTGTTCCTACATGTAATCCAATTGGTTCGAATGTTACTTCCTCTGTGTCTTTACCTGTCTTCCTAGACTTAGACATTTCTTCCTCTGTTCCCTTAGCATCCTGTACAAGCCTGTGCTTATTGCACTTACCTTTTTCTGTTATTTTAAATACTCGACTACCCGTCTGTCTTTCTTCCATGTTCCAAAGCTCCTTATACAAACTTGTGTTTGTATCACATTATTTTTCATGTTATTATGATTATTTGCTTACTCTTCTGTCTCTTCTATTGGATTCTAAACCCTTCAGAATCAGGAAACCTGTTTATTTTTATTTCTTCTTCTTCTTTTTTTTTTTTGAGACAGAGTCTCACTTTGTTGCCCAGGCTAGAGTGAGTGTCGTGGCGTCAGCCTAGCTCACAGCAACCTCAAACTCCTGGGCTCAAGCAATCCTGCTGCTTCAGCTTCCCAAGTAGCTGGGACTACAGGCATGCACCACCATGCCCAGCTCATTTTTTCTACATATATTAGTTGGCCAATTAATTTCTTTCTATTTATAGTAGAGATGGGGTCTTGCTCTTGCTCAGGCTGGTTTCAAACTCCTGACCTCGAGCAATCAGCCCGCCTCGGCCTCCCAGAGTGCTAGGATTATAGGCGTGAGCCACCGCGCCCAGCCTATTTCTTCTTCTTAACACAGTGCTTGTTTAGCACTCAGTAAATGCTTAATAAATGTTTGCTGAATGAATTAGAAAAGTTGGGCTGGAATCTTAAGAATCTACCTGATCTTATTTTCTCTGGGAAGTAGGAGTCAAGGCCTCTGTTGAAATGTACTGGAGGGTAGGAGTTGGGTAGGCTTGATAATAGTAGTAACCAATTAAAACAGCCTTCCTGGGAAATAGCTTTTATCCTGTTGCTCACCTGCTTCTACAGTATCCTTTGTTCATCTGGTCTAGCAAGTCTAAACTCTTTCCCCTTGCTTTTAATGTCTTCTGTAATTTGGATCTACCTTATTTAACTAGCTTTATTTCCTCTCCTTGGCCAAATTAAACCCCTGAGATCATTGTCTTCACTACTTACAACATAGGCTATTCTTTCACAAATGCTGTTACTCTTTCTTCTTTATAGCTTTCCCGAATCATTGCCAAAAATCTTTGAGGCCTGAATCAAATTTGACTTCCTCCGTAATTACTCACATCCACATCAGTCTTTCTTCTGTGACATTGTCATTATAGTCACACTTTATAGTTTAGCACTTCTCTAATTGTTTCATTTTATTTCCCCAGTCACTTGATAAATTCTATGATGGCAGATATACCATATTTTTTTCTTACTGATTATATATTTTTACTCTCCCTTGTCACAATGCTGATTACATAGATTATTGAATATTTGATGAATTAGTAAATTAACACACATATGCCTCTGACATATTGCTGCCTAGTTTTAATAGTTAAGGAAATAAGCTGAGATTTATCTGTTTTCATTAGTTTCCTTCCTTTTTTTTGTGTACTGTAAAGAGCAGCATACCAATCTGTTAGTTACCTGGTTGCACCTGGGATATATCCAGAGATGAATAAATTATATTAATAAAGTATTGATAATATAAAATTTATCATTTATGAGTTGAAATTTCAAAGAATAAGCCATATTATAAGTATTATTATGAACTTTTTACTAAAATTCTGTGAAGCACTGTTTTTGCAGTAATATGAACTCCTTTCTAAATATCAAAGAACATTACTAATGTAATTTCAGTGCCATGAAGGGAATGGGATGTGAAACACTGTGTCAAAGAGAATAGGGAATAACTTAGAATAATAATAATAATATCAGTGTTACAATTTTTGGTGATTTTGAAAAATATCTTAAATTCAAAGTTGCCTTAATATAGATTTCAAAGTACTGGATCATATGTTTATGTAACTGCTTTTATTCTGTTGTTTCCAATAGATTTCAGGACAGCAAACAGATGGTATGAAACTTGAATTTGCAGAAGAAAACCTCCCAAAAGAGGAAATAAAGTTGTTATCAACCCATTCTCCTATGACCAGTTTGCAAGACATTGGTAAATTTTGATTACATACCACAATCAATATTTTGTTTTTATGCCGAATATTCAGTAGTTTTCTTTTCTACTTTAAAATTTGAGACAACTTAGTGACCTTGACATTTCATTATAACCTCTCTTATCTCATTTTTCTTATGCTTAAAATGAAGGATTTGGCCTACTTATCTCTTTGGTCCCTTCCCACTTCTTACATTCTATTAGTCTAAATTGTTTTAAATTTAAAGACATAAAATTGTTAGATTTAGGGGTACTACAGTCATGAGCATAGAAAAAATGATCTTAAATTGCACTATTTATGTTTTCTTGTTTTCATCAGAATGAATTCAAATTAAAACCTGAGTTATTACCATGAAGAACTTTTTTTTCAAAGAAGAATTAGTATTTTCTGCACATACAAAGTATGGTATTTCACTAAGAAATTTGTACTGAAATGTGCATTTTCTTCTATTCATATAACAGATATCAATCATAAAAGCAAGTTATCTTCTCTCCAAGATATTGAAAAAATTAAACAACTTGAAGAACAAGTTCAAGCATTAGAAAACCTCATATCCTCTTTGCAGCAACAATTGAAAGAAACTAAAGAAAACTATGGGGCAGAGATCAGTTGTTTGCAGGAAAGACTTCAAGCTGTTAATGAGTCCACAGTTCAGCCAAGGTATCCATCTACTTATAATTTCATTCAGCAGTATTTGTATTTTAGTAACAATTATGTATCATCTGGAATGGTTATTTTAAGACAAAAGTGTAACTTAGGCAAAGTTTCTTGAAAGAGATGTACAGTGTAGCATTTTTAAGAAGTAAGAATGGGAGATAATGTTCTGTCTTTGAAATGTATGAAATAGATGTTGAGGTAAACCAAAGACACTTTAGTATAGGAATTTTACTTTCATTTTTTAAAAATTTATTAATGATTTGCTCACTTCTTTATTACTTTTCTGTTTCCATTGTTTTGCCATTCTTTTTAAAGATGCTGATTGTTACTAATCTGCTGAATTAAATCAGACAGTGTGCATGTATTTGTGGTTTATTCTATGCCTAGTCTTTGCTACTTTGATGTGGTGAATATTTAAGGAATATAAGATAGGGTCATACCAATCATGGCTGGATTTCCTCCACTTGATTGTCTAATGTTTAAATTCACCATGTCCCAAGTAGAGCTCTGGATCTTTCCCTCAAAATTTGTTCCTTCTGCAGCCATTTCTATCTATCATGAGTCCTCTTTCTCTTCTAATTTGTTAAGAAATCCTATTTTCTCTGTACTTCTGTATTTCTTCAAAGTACTTCTGAACTGCAGCACTCTTCACCACCCTGCGGTCCCTGCCATCATCATGTCTCATCTGGATTACCCTAACTCCTCCCTAAAGTCTATTATCAACAGAGTCACCAGAACCTTGCTTTTAAAATTTAAGACAGGTCATGTTATTCCAGTGCTCATATGTCCTTATAGTGTATTACTAAATCTTTACATGACAAGTCCCTATTACCTCTTTATTACCTCCTATTGACTTGCCTATTATTATTCTCAAATTGTGCAACCTTCTTGGGGTCCTCAAACAAGCAGTATCAGTATGCGTCTGCTTTAGGATTTTCTCATTAGCTGCTCCTTCTACCTAGAATGATCTTTTTTGAGATATTTGCAAAGCCAATACCCTCACTTCCTTTGGATTGTTACTCAAATGTCATGTTTTCATGAGGCCTTTTTTGGTCAGCCTATGTAAGTTAAAATTGTCCCCTAGAGCTCTGTATCGTACGTTATTGATTTTTTCTATATTAATGCTATCTATTTTTTGAGTATACATACATTGTATACATTTTATACAATATATATGTGTTTTATGTGTATTATATATATATAAATTTGGAGGGGGTAAGTTTGTATTTTGTTTATTGTTTGTTTCTGATGAAGGACTTTAAGCTTTATAAGGGTATGGAATCTTTGTCCACTTAAGTCACTGATGTATCTCAAACACCTATGCTAATTCCCTGCACATAATAGGTACTCAATACATATTTGATAAATGAAGGAACAGTTTATAATTTAGTCAATAAGTGTTATAGTATATAACTAGGTCTATAAAACCCTCAGATTTAATCTAACTTTGGCTGGCTCTGCTATTTTAGGACTGCTGTCTTCATAGGCACTTGTTAAGGGGACCTCAACACATTTTTTTTGGATGGTGGTGGTGGACAAATACTGAATGTCTATACTCCTCTGGAAGCAGTTTGTTACTTTCTCTTTTATTTGGGTCCTGTATATAGATTTTGGAATTGTTCACTCAATATTGTCACAGCCTTATAAAGCTCCCATGTTCTTTAAGATCAGTGGTTCCCAAACATGACCATACATCAGAAATAATAGAGGTTTTTGAACTTTAATACTATTTTTTAATAGTTATAATTACAGATTACTGGATTATACATTTGGAGAGTCAGACCTATTAGCATTGACATAGAACCTGAAAATTCTTGTTTTTAACAAGATATTAATAATTCTGAAGCATGCAGCCATTGGATTGACATTTGGAAGCTACGCTTTATGCTTTCTGCTATGAAAAAAAATAGGTAGATAGCAAGAACTCTCTAATAACTGGTCACTGCATTTGAAGTAATCTTTCTGTAATTAGTGATGCTTTCTCTCCAAAGCATGAAGAAAAGGGAGGTTTCTGGAAATGTAGGCTTGCTAGTGATGTTCCTGTATTTGGGCTTCTGCCAGCTCACCATCCTCTGTCAGAGTTTCTGTGATACTCAGTAGAAGTATAGTGACAATACCTTTAAGCTAAAACCATTAGTTTTCCCCCTCTCTCCACAAAAAAGAGTTTTACTTATCACCATGCTAATTGTTTCTAACAATAATGAGTCAAAGTTATTTCTTATAAATATCATCACATATTTTGGGCACAACTATGAAACATTTTGAATAGAGAATACTGTTTTATGTAGGTAGACTTGAAATAGTTTAAGAAAAATGATTGGGTCATTCATTTAAGAAATACTTGGTGACTTCATACTAAAAGCTTCTTCATACTAGAATCTCACTATGGGATTGGAAAGACTAGGAGTTTTAGTTTCAGGTAGATCTTCATTTGACCCTTGATTTGACCTTTTATTGTCTACATGATCTTGGACAGATTATTTAAACATCTTTAAATAGTAGCAGGGATAATAATAATTACCCTTTAGAGTGTAAGGATCAAATGAAACAGTAACTCAGAAGGGCCTTGACTAGATGCCACGGAGGAAGAATTAGGTGTATAGAAAGTGGCCCTTTCCATCCAGGGACTTTAGTTTAATCATTGAAATAATTATTCACAAAATAACTTTTAAAAGATAGTAGTTGGGAATATAACAGTGATATAACCGAAGTGCTGGAATTTAAACGCTTGTCTGTGTGGCATTTTTCATTACATGTTTCTATAATACTACCTATTGCGTGGTACCAGGGAAATGGAAAAGAAAGATGAATATTGAGACATTGTAATGGAAGGAATGTTGGGAACAAAGCAGAGGGAAAAATCAAAGATGTCTCTATGGTTGAGCCTAGGGAATATGGAGAATGATGGCACATTAATATAAATAGGGAAATCAGGAGGGTGGGAGAGGAGGAATTGTAAGAGGAACAGTGAATTCAGTTTTAGCCAGATGATTTTGTTGAGTTTGGGATAAACACTTTCAAATACTATAAAGCTTACAGAATGAAGTCATTGTGGACTATGTAGTACTTTTTGGAGTTTGGATCGTAATGGCTGGGTAGATAATCAGGATGGTTTTCTAGACTATAAAAATAACATCCAAGACATAAAGCCAAGGATCAGAACAGTATATGCAAGGCACAGTGAGTAGAACAGAGACAAAATGGTGAGAATGATAGGAGAACTAGGAAAGGGAAGGGAAGGAGGGGAGGATAAGGGAAATGAATGAGTATTTAGAAACATGGGATGGACATAGAACATGAGAAGGCAGTTCACAGCAGGAAAAACTTAAATGGCTCATAGCATTTGAAAGAAAGGGTAATCTCAGAAATAAAGACATATATTTTCTAGCAAAGTTTTAGGATTGTTATGATTCCTTATTGCTTAAATTTTGAGAAAATACTCAAACAGTACTATTATGAGAATAAAATTAGCATAACTTTTTAGATTATGACACTGTATTAAAATTTTAAACATTAAGCTTAACAAATATAAGATTCTAGGCTGGGCGCAGTGGCTCACACCTGTAATCCTAGCACTCTGGGAGGCTGAGGCAGGCGGATTGCTCGAGGTCAGGAGTTCAAGACCAGCAAGAGCAAGACCTGTCTCTACTATAAATAGAAATTAATTGGCCAGCTAATATATATAGAAAAAATTAGCCAGGCATGGTGGCGCATGCCTGTAGTCCCAGCTACTCGGAAGGCTGAGGCAGTAGGATCTTGAGCCCAGGAGTTTGAGGTTGCTGTGAGCTAGGCTGACGCCACGGCACTCACTCTAGCCTGGGCAACAAAGTGAGACTCTGTCTCAAAAAAAACAAATATAAGATTTTTATCATATAGAAACATCCATGGAAGTATGTAAAAATATGTTTTTGAGGATCTATATTATAGCATTGTTTGTAATAGTGTACATTTGGAAACAACCAAATGTTCATTAGTAGGGGATTAGCTATATAAGTTATGAAATGGAACAGTGATATAACTTGTATCTGGCCAGTTTTGGACATAATGAAATGTAGAAGAGAATAGGAGAAGGAAGAGTTTGTGGACAAGAGGAGAGTGGAGCAAAGAAGGCAGCATGGGTGCACGTGAAAATGGGCATGAGAAATTGTTTGCCAAAATCAAAAAATTATAACTTGTCTCTTTTTATCTTTCCACAATTCCTAAATGTTAATCTTACCTTATTTATATGACTCAAGCATTTTAAGAAAATTTTTTTTACAAACTAGTGAGTGCATGTAAAACAACACAAAATACAGACATGAATACCAAAAGATACGTGAATAGATTAAAAATAGAAAAATCGGGAAGTGACTATGTGTACATTAAGATTCTTCTCTTTACTGCCACTGCTCCCAATTCCACTAGACTAGAGGTGAGGTAATCATTGTTGCTATTGATGTGTATTCATAGAAAAAAAATCAGACTTTTTTCTATGCATATATACATATATAAGTTAAAACAAGTTCTTAATAAAAGTGAGATTTTATGGACTTTTTCTTAATGTATCTCAGATAACTTTTAAAAAATGTCAATACCTATACAATGTCTGGATTTATAGTAGACTTTATAAAATGGCATGAAATTCAGTTGGTGATCTGTTAAAATACTCTGTCATTCAGCTGTGTTACTTTTAAGTGGAAAAATTAGTTAAAAATATGATTTAAGTTGTGTACTTATGTACTCATAACTGTTGACTTACCATTTTTGTTTCCCCTGCCACAGTACACATTTTATGCATGGTATACATTTTGGGTGTACAGTAAAGCATACACTAACTCTAATTCTTTTACCCTTTTTTATTTATATTTAGCTTCTCCATTGATTCAATGGTAATTACAGAATCTGATATACAGAGAAAAATGTACCCTGGAAGCTGTCTAAAAGAGGATATTGATGGTACAATAGAGGTATTTTATTTTGGATCTTTAAACTGTTTTATACACTGATTTTAGTTTTACTATCATTTTTATGTCTGTGGTTTAGTAATTATCCAGTAAGTTGCTGAGAAGCCTTGTAAATATGAGGATACCTTATATAAAAGACCCAGAATATATAAATAAGAAAATTAAATGTATTTTCATAGCATAGGAAAAACATAGAAGTTAAACTTGAGGTGTTTTTCCTTCTAAATATGTTATAGTTTAAAATTGTCTTGTTTTGTATAACATTTATGGGCCATCATAGCTTTTTCTTCCTACCATAGGAAGCTGTGTCAGGCTATCTATAGATTAGGGTTTAAGAATCCCCAAGGGCCTGGCATGGTGGCTCACACCTGTAATCCTAGCACTCTGGGAGGCCGAGGCAGGCGGATTGCTCAAGGTCAGGAGTTCGAAACCAGCCTGAGCAAGACCCCGTCTCTGCCAAAAATAGAAAGAAATTAATTGACCAACTAAAAATATATATACAAAAAAAAAATTAGCCGGACATGGTGGCTCATGCTTGTAGTCCCAGCTACTCGAGAGGCTGAGGCAGAAGGATCACTGGAGCCCAGGAGATTGAGGTAGCTGTGAGCTAGGCTGATGCCATGGCACTCACTCTAGCCTGAGCAACAAAGTGAGACTCTGTCTCAAAAAAAAGAATCTCCAAGATCCAAGTGCTAGGGCTGGGATAATGGATTAGACCTCCTCCAGCAGAGTCTGTATAATAAATAAAAGCTCCACATCTTTTATATTAGTGCATGCCATCTAGTTAAACCACCTTTTGCCTTTCCTCAACATTCTATTATTCCCAGTTTCTCAAACTTGCAACTTTTCTCAGACCTGCTAAACCTTGGTATTCACTCAATAGATTTTTAGTTCCTAAGTCCTAGAGATAGTAAAAATCATTGCCTTCCATTCTGGATACAGAGGAGATATGTTAGTCACATGCTTGATTCTTCTACACTCACCCCATATGGAATATCTGATGGGATGAAATTCAGACAATTGGTAAATAAATAAATACTTTTATGCTGAGAACATCTTTACAGTTTTGACAAGCTTAGGGGATGAGTGTGATGGCTCATGCCTGAGCTAGAAGTTCTAGACAAGCCTGATAAACATAGCGAAATATCTCCCCACCCCCATCTCTACAAAAAAAAATTATACAAATTAGCTGGGCAGAATGGCACGCTCTTGTAGTCCCAGCTACTCAGGAGGCTGAGGCAGGAGGATTCCTTGAGCCGGTGATGATACCACTGCACTCCAGCTCAGGTAACAGAAAATGTAGGCTGGCATCTCCCTTCTCTTTCTTTGGGATGCCATGCTGCCTCCCTGCTTTCTCCCCCTGCCCTTTTTCTCTCTCTCCCCCCCCCCCACATTCTCTCTATCCTTCTAAGGGGTAAAATAGACTTTTTTACTTTTATATTTTAAAAAATATATACATATATTTTATTATATTTAATAATCCTTATTCTATCCTAAAACCTTGTTAGTAATATATGTAAATATATTTCTCTCTCTGCATCTTTAATGTTAAGTTCACAGTAGTAAGTATAATTATTTAGTAAAGTTGCTTGCTAGAATTATTTTTAATTAAAAAAGAAGGATTGAAATTTATTTTTTGCTGAGAGTATCTAGAAGTTTTCTAAGAAATAGTGATATTTTGGGGACATTTTGAGGGTAGAAGTTTAAAAATAAGTGGTGGAATTAGTGTAAATAAATGTCATATTTTGTTTTTTCATTTAGTTTTCTGATGAATTTGGAGTGAAACAGGAAACAAATATGGTTCAATTGCTGGAAAAACAGTACCAAGAACGATTAGAAGAAGAAGTAGCTAAGGTAAGTTTATAGTTTATCTGGAGGTTTATCTTGGTTTATATTCCCTTTGAGCCTTCAAAAAACATAGATCTTTATTGATGGTATGCCCCTTATTTTTAGTTACAAGTTTTCATTTATAGTGTATCTTTTCAGATAATGGTATCAACTACCATTGTCTTTAAGTGAAATGTGTGGATTTTTTATTTGAGAAAAACATTCTTCTCTTGATGTAGAATAGTAATTAGAAACTTTACAGAATGCTAAAACAAATCTTTATGTATTTCTTACCTTATGAAAAGTTTGGCCGCCTTTAGAAGTGGCAGAGAAATTAGGAAAAGAAAAAGTGGTTGATCCTATATACATTACCTTTATCTACTTCCACTCTGAGAATTTACTGTGATGTTAGATAATGGCTACAGATACTAAGAGAAGATAACCACTGAACATTAGCTCCTGGCTCAGTGGAGGACATGATCAATGTGAGTTTTGCTCACCTCTGTATCCTTACTGGCTATGCTCAGTGTCATTCTTTTAAATTCTTAAATATCAACCATATAACCTAGTGTACCATTATGGTTCCATTTCTTTAATCTTTGTATTCCCTTTCATAATGCACACACCTTATTGGGTTTTGCAGTCAGATGCTCTACCCCTGATCTATGCCCTCATGATTGGGTTTTAATATTGGAACTGTTGAATTATGAGTTTGCTTATGTTTTTTATAATATTTTAATTGTTTCAATAACCAATCCCAGTGGAGTATATACATTTTACTCACTTACATGCAAGAGAAAACTTGGATTTCTCTAAGAATTAGACATTTGAGAGCTAGATAAAAATGATGGTGTCTGACTTTTCACTTCGGTCTCCATGACCTAGACATTCAGCTCCGATGTAAGTCAGTCAGTCCTTATGGCCTGGATAATTCCTTATGTCTTGACCTCTTCACCTAATTTATGTTTTCCCTAATTTCCTTTATATCTTATCTATCAATCCCTTAAAATGTATATACTCCACTGGGATTAGTTATTGAAACAGTTAAAATATTATAAAAAACATAAGCAGACAAACTCATAATTCAACAGTTCCAATATTAAAACCCAATCATAAGGCCGGGCGCTGTGGCTCAAGCCTGTAATCCTAGCTCTCTGGGAGGCCGAGGTGGGCGGATCGTTTAGAGCTCAGGAGTTCGAGACCAGCCTGAGCAAGAGCGAGACCCCATCTCTACTATAAATAGAAAGAAATTAATTGGCCAACTAATATATATAGAAAAAATTAGCCGGGCATGGTGGCACATGCCTGTAGTCCCAGCTACTTGGGAGGCTGAGGCAGCAGGATTGCTTGAGCCCAGGAGTTTGAGGTTGCTGTGAGCTAGGCTGACGCCATGGCACTCACTCTAGCCTGGGCAATAAAGTGAGACTCTGTCTCAAAAAAAAAAAAAAAAAAAAAAACCCCAATCATATAACCTAGTATACCATTATGGTTCCATTTCTTTATGAATATCAGCCATAAAACCTAGTATAGCATTATGGTTAGATTCATTATAAAATAGAGTATCTTTATCACTTTATCGTAAGATTTCTCTTTGTTTAAAACCATGAGGCCATGCTTTTTCTAATTCATATAATTTTGAGTTGTGACTTTAAATTCCTATGGTATTTATAAATCTAATTCTTTCCGGTTTGCTTTGTTTCTTTAGGTCATTGTGTCAATGAGTATAGCATTTGCTCAACAAACTGAACTGTCTAGAATATCTGGGGGAAAAGAAAATACTACATCATCAAAACAAGCACATTCTCTCTGTGAGCAGGAAGAACCACATTATTTTAATGAAGTGAAATTATCACAGGGTCAAGTTGGTTTTCAGACTTTTGAGGTAACGGACATGAAATTTAAAGAAGAATTTAAGCCACTTAGTAAAGAGTTAGGAGAAGATGGAAAGGAAGTTCTGTTATCGAATAATGATGATCTTGATGATATGCTAGAATCAAAGGACCATGAACTGACCATTTCAGAAGAAATGTTCTCCAAAGATAAAACATTTATAGCCAAAGAATCTGTAAGTATGCCTCCTTGAATAAAAAATTGTGACTTCCTTCTCTATAAAATATTAGCAATTAAGGCTGCTTAATAGATGAGGAGGGTATCGAATCCAGTCTTGACTTTATAATTCACATTTTATTATAAGAAATATGGATAAGTGACTTAATATTAAACAAAACAAATCTGGTTCATAGTGTTCTTGTTTGTCTTAAAAACATTGTACATGATAAATCTCATTGTAAGTTATACCTACATTAATTTTGTTTCAGCCAATTTAAGATTATACTACAGTTTGGCAATATCTGTGAATAAATTATTTGCTTAATTAAACATAACAACGTTACAAGGAAATACCTACCTATTTAAGAAGACAGTTTAAAGCAATTTACTTCTTCTGTCTTGATAAAAAAAAAAAGCAATTTACTATCTATATACTAGTTCTGTTTTTCTTATTAATGGCAGGTCTGTGTGTATACCTCAACTGTTTGCTTGCCTTAACAGAAAGTATAATAAATCGTATTTCTTTTAACATTATCTAAATTAAAAATTTTATTAATGTTCAGGATCGGTTATGTCTTATTCAGAGGAACATACAAATAAAACTGTCAACTCTTTATGGAATGCAAAACCACAAGATGTTCATGAAAACCTCTTTAATTTACTGGCAGTTGTTCAAGGCAGAATGATTTGTTTAAGTAGTATCTCTTCAGGAATTTGTAGAACTAGTTAAGGAGTTGATTTCTTGTAAGTATGAGAAACTGAAATATAAAACTTTTATTTCCAAATAAAATGTATTCAAATTATTTTTTATCAAGCAGTTTTCTGTAGCACTGTGGTAACCACTGCATAATATAAATTAAATAGGTAAAATTTCTTGTTTCATAAATTTAATTTTCAAATATGAATACTCCATTTATATTATTTTCCCATCATAAAACGTCAAGAGGAATAATGGGACTTATAGCTTCATTAAGAGTAGGAAGGAATCTTGAGTATCTTTCTTTATTTTTCTCATCCCTTAGAATTAGATTATATCTAAATTAACTGATCAGCAGCTATTTTACTTTTGGAAAATAACATGATAATAAACTAACTTCATGTTATGTTGGAATTATTAAGAAAAATTCCTTTTAGAAAATCATGTTTTTATTTAGTAATAATAAAGTATTAGATTCTATATGGGTTAGTAGTAGGATTGCTTTCATATTTATTTAAAATATCAATGCTGACAGATTTCCACAAAATGTGTTATGGTTGAATTTTTTTTTTTTTTCTTTTTACCATTAAAGATCCATGATGAGATTTTGGTATCAAGTATGGATGCTTCTAGACAGCTAATGTTAAATGAAGAGCAGTTGGAAGATATGAGGCAGGAACTTGTACGACAGTACCAAGAACATCAACAGGCAATGGAACTATTAAGGCAGGCACATATGCGACAGATGGAGAGACAGCGAGAAGACCAGGAACAGCTACAAGAAGAGATTAAGAGACTTAATCGACAATTAGCCCAGGTATGGGACTTAAAGTCCCTTTTCTTCCCTATTTAAATAGCAGTGTACTTTAGCCTGTAAAATGTTTCTTTTTTTGCCAAGATCTGAACAAATTACATATATTTAGCATCAGGGACACACTCCGCCAGCACAACAGCTTTAGATCTGGTTAAGAACACCTAACTCAACTTTGAAGTGCACATTGTCTTTCTATCATTTTATTGAACTAACTTTTCAAGCACTGGAAAAGTGGCTACACGGTTAATTTTTTAAAAAATTGTTTCATTGACTGTACATAGCAAAAGCTCTTTGAAAAATTTGAAACAACTTTGTGCTGAGGTGCTCCAATATTCAGTTGCTATTGTTCAGTATTCCCATATTCATTTATAGTTTTGTGAGTCTACTAGTTAGCATCTCTAACATTTACCTTTATCTTTAATCCATCTTTTTAATCATGAATGGAAAACTTATGAAGTAGTATGTTTCTGGAACTTTCTCCAGAGAAACATCTCTTCTTGATTTGAGAAATGTAAATTTATATAATGTTCTTATCCCTTTCTTGACTAAATTTAAATATTCCTTGGTATTTGGGAGCTGAATCAATTGCTATATAAAATGTACTCACAAAATCATTGCAGAAAAGCAAGAAATATTTATGTAAAAGTTTTTATATAAATTTTTAACTTTATTTTTACATAAAGTTTTTAAATTTAGTGAAATTTATATATTTTATATAAATATATAAAATATATAAAATATAAAAATATAAAAAATAATATATAAATAAATATAAAATATAAAAATATATAAAATATAAAAAATATATAAAAATATGTTTTTATATAAAGTTTTTAATTTTGAAAACTAAAGCTAAAAGAAGATATGTGAAATAAAGAAGTTTTACTATATATATACCTCCAAGTATAAATTAATAGGAAAATTGGGAGTTGAGCATAAAACATATAATTTGGAAAAACTAATTTTGCTTTTGCTTTTCTTCATTGCATTTTGTAAATTCACACTTCTTAATTTTCAATGCAAAGTTGACATTAAAATATTAATTGAACTGCACAAATTTCTGACTAGGCTTAATCAGCTTGTTTTTTTTTTTTTAAGGTTTCAAATTTTGCATTGAACTTAGTATATTCTTTTAACCCCTTATAATGAAATGTATATGATAGGTGTAACCAGTGCCTGTTGGTTCTAGGGGGTTAAAAGAAATCTGCTTAATATTTCTGCTCTTTCCTTCTATCGCAAACAATATTCTTTCATGACCTTTTTTCTTATTTAGAGATCTTCCATAGATAATGAAAACCTGGTTTCAGAGAGAGAGAGGGTGCTTTCAGAGGAGCTGGAAGCACTAAAGCAGCTGTCTTTAGCTGGAAGAGAGAAGCTGTGTTGTGAGCTGCGCAGCAGCAGTACGCAAACACAGGTAGTATGGACTTCGGCCCACCTAGGAGCAGTGCATCAACAGTTCAGTAGGGTCTGTTTGTCTTTGTTGGTGACGTGAAATGTATTTTTTGTAGGTGTTGAGCTTAACATATTTGTGATTGCTTACATGTAAGGTAGGTGGAGTCAAAATGCCTTATATTCCATTTAAGGCAATTTGAATCTCGCATTGCTATGGCAGCAACTGTTTCACCAAGGAGCAAACTAACAAACTTTATTGTTGCGCTATAGCCTGCATTTAGTTTGAACCCATAAAAATTTTTTTCATCTGTGCACTAGAATGTTTTATCTTGTTTTTTATAATGCTAATCTCCTGATAAGATATAGTTAAATATTATTTGAAGCAATATCAATTTTGTGCACAAAGGTTTCTATTTTACCTTATACCAGTATAGAAGAATGACATGCTACTTCCGAGATGACAGGTTTTCTTTCTGTTTTCTCCTCTTTACCTTTGTACAAACCTAAACAGAATGGAAACGAAAGTCAAGAGGAAATTGAGGAACAGACGTTTAAAGAAAAGGAATTGGACAGAAAACCTGAAGATGTGCCTTCTGATATTCTGTCCAATGAAAGGTATACAAAATGTACCAAGTGAATTTAAATGGTTGTTTCAATGTAGTGAGCTTTATTTGTCCCCATTTTTTTATCTTGTACATTTTATACTTTGTCTTAAAAATCATCATACTATATGTGTATTAAACATGTCCATATATGTTTAGTATATAAAGGATTATCAATTTTTGATCATTAAATAGACAAATTTTAAAAAATCTATTGTATATATGTAATTTTTGATTGGATATTAATCACATACTTTAAATGTTAAGGTATTTGGATATTGAATCTTCCTTGATTAACTTTATTCTCATATGTCATTTTGTATCTAAAAGTTCGCAGTTCTACTTGTGAACTTTATTCCTCCTTTTTTCTTAGTTTATTCCTTGACTATATGGACATGTATTCAATGTAAACTATTTCCTGGTTTGTTTTTGCTGAGAAAAAAAGTTACTATAACTGTAAACATTTCACATTTAGCTTCTTTCATGCATTACTACATAAGAGATGAAAACTTTTAATCCATATCCTAGTTTTATAAAGGAATAAATTAATTACCTGATGTTAACAAAGCTTTTCCTTACTTTGATTTTCAGAGATTAATATAAAAATGTTAAACGAGAGTAGTTATCCCACGTTAATATTAAGGACTTTAAGCACAATATTTTAAAATTTATTCAAATGAAGATAATTTCTTAAATTTTAAGTTAAAACTAATATTTACTAACTTAATTTCCTCCTTTTCCAATTTCTGTGACTGTCAACCCTCTTTGTGTCCTCCTAACCTCCTTCCTCAGCTTGCATGGAGGAATTTGGCCCCTAAGATTTTGGCTTCCCCATTGGATCATCAGTATGGAACGCAGTCAGTATGGAACTCAAACAAGAAAGACAGTGTATGAAAACTAGCGTTACCATGGCAATATAAAATAAACATTTTGTTTATTTTATATTATTTATTTTTAATTGGTATATTTTAAAAATTATGCAGTATTTAATCTTTAGGAATTTTTATAGTGAGTGCTAACAAAATGAGTATCTTTATTTCTTTTTACCTTCATATTAATTTTAATCATTTTTTCTTAAGTAGAAATATTTTTACATTATTCTTATCCTAGGACATGGGGTTTGAACAGAACCTCAGAAAAAGTTAAGGAAATAAAACCCTTGACTTTCTACTAACTAAATTATTTAGAGTTTTATTTTTAGTATTCTTGATTATATAAGCAGAGAACTTGATCTAGGTACAAAAATAGAACTGTTTCACTTGACAAATACTAAAGGAAAACTTCTCCCTTTATATCTTAAAATAGATGTGTCATGTGCCTGTGAAAACAGATACCCTTTAACCTGATTGTTAGTAATCTCCTACAATGTGAAGTTAACTGTCTTGAGGCAGAGGACCTTTACCATGAAAGACTCTTATTTTGTCTACATGTATAAAGTGTAAAGTTTGCTGATATGTAGTACCTTTGTTGAACTGAGCTCTTAAGAGAGTTCTTTAGAAAATTAATTAGGTAATCCTCTGAATCACCATTTATACAAGTACCTTTCTTGAAATGGAAAAATGTTCATGTTAAACAAAAAAGAAAATGTGTACAAAAGCTCATTTTTCAGAATGATCCCATTTTTGTTTTAAATATATATATGTTTATAAGAGACAGAGAAGGCGTAAGGTCTAGAAATGTAACAATTAAAATGTTAGTATTAATTGAGTGCTAAGGTTTTTTGGTGGGTAGTTAGCAGTATTTTCTAATTTTTTTAAAATAAGAATGTATTTTTAAAAAGACATACCATTAATTCTATTTAGTTGAAAATAGATTTCTTCTACTGGGTGAAATGAGTGTGATGTAACTTGAGACATTTTTGTCTCTGGAGCAGATGTAATAAAAACAGCTTGTGATATTCCCTCTGGTGTTGGCAGATAGTGAAATTTCACTACAGACCTTTTTAAAAATTGGTCTCTGCCTATTACTTTTTATAATTTAAGCATCCAGTTCAACACCATTAAGTTGTAGAAATACTACCACATATTTTTTTCTGGTGAGATTTTAAAATTATGTTTTAAATTTTGTTTTTAATTTAATCTTTTTATTTTAACATAAAAAGATTAATTGTACAAAATATATATGAATAACCACAAACAGTATAACCAGCTTAATAACTTGCATATACTTTGGTACTACCATATTTTTTAAAATTTAAATTTTTTATCTCCTTAAAACTTTCTTCTAACCTGGCAACTAGCTTAAAAGTTTAGTTATTTGATTCCTTTCAGGTCAGTTAAATGCTGCACATTTTTATAAAACGGTACAGTTAAACTGGCCAAAATTTCTTCAGATGTAAACAAATCATTTTATAATATAGTTATAAAATAAATGAAAAACAAGAAACACTTTGTTGTAGGTGCTATTGCATATTATTTTAATTGAGAGGATCATATATATTTCATCAGATATTTTGCAGTGCATTTTTGTAGGACATAAACTGTATGCCTAAAAAGATTGAACATTTTAATAAATGTTTCTTTACAGATATGCCCTCCAGAAAGCTAATAACAGACTTCTGAAGATCCTGTTAGAAGTTGTAAAGACAACAGCAGCTGTTGAAGAAACAATTGGTCGCCATGTCCTTGGGATTCTAGATAGATCTAGTAAAGGCCAGTCATCTGCCAGCCTGATTTGGAGATCAGAAGCCGAGGCTTCTGTAAAGTCAAGTGTCCATGAGGAACACACAGGAGGTACTAGTTTTATATGCTGTCAAAGCAGTCATCATCTTCCACAAATCTTGCTGAGTTCAAGGTGCTTCACTATGTGCTAATAATATAAAAGGGAAAATATTCAAGTATGTTCCAGCAACTGGACCTCCAAACACAAATACTTTGAGCCATTCTTTTCAAACTCTGTTACTGTATAGCATTTGCAAGTGTGTGCCTTAGAGTTGTCATATGCACATTAGCTCATGCTCAAGCTACCTAGGGTTGCTACTGTGCCTGCATAAACCAGAAGGCTTCCAGCTTCTCCACCAATAAAAGAAAAATTCCACATCAGCATTCAGGACTCTTAATATCTGTGGAATGTGGATGACATCTCGAAACCACCCTATTAGTTAAGGAAAGGTTAGAAATAAAGAGTTTTTAGGAATCTAGCACCATACCTGTTGAGATGGTTTGAAGAAAGTCTTAATGAGAAATCAAAAGTTTGGTCTTATCCTTGGACTATCCTCAGCTAGGTGCTTTCTTTCTGTTAGAAAAGTGGTTTGAAATATGACAGAATCCAGAGATTAGGTCTTGACATGACATAGCCATCTTCCTTATCTTTGTCTTCTTCAGCTGTGAACTCACTTCCAGAGTAGTGTCCCCATAGTTATAAAAAGTAATACATTTGTAATTTAACTCAAGCACAGAGGATTGTTTATATTCATTTTCTGTAGAAAGCAGACCTAAAAGGACATCAGATCCACTAGCTTACTTTCTGGCAGTTATATCTAAATCTGCCAGTATAGATGAAGTGTGTCTATATCCTATTTTAAGATACCCAGTAATAGAGTTTTTAATTATAAGCAATTTTATCAGTTCAATTTTACAAAAATTTATTGAGCAGTTTCTCTATGTGCTCTGCTTTGTAGCAATTCACAGTCCAGTGAAGGAAGCACTGAGATTCTAATTCAAGGCAAGATAAAGTCATAGTACTTAATATTTTGCTCAAAACCATCTTGTATACGTTTCAATCAATTAAACCCTTTAAATTTTTAAGTATTTAACTGTTGACTGATTCTGAAAGAATAATAAGACACAAAAGAAAAAGTTAAATCCACAGTTAAGAAATATAGTATATAGAATATTGTAGCAGAGATAATTTTGCTGGTATTAGCATCATTAGTTATAATGTGCACTTTCCATTTAATTAACTCAATCTTTATGTCTTTATGTTTAACAGTGGTGTTTTAGTCTTACTAATAAATTTAGGATGGCCACTGATATCTTTGGGGACACTTATTAGACCTATCTTGCATCTAAAAGGATATATTGAATTAATAGAATTTGTAATTTAAAACTTTGAAATTTTTCTTAAACCTTGAAGAAGATGTAGGTTTTAATGTATTAACACTGTGCTCCATATGTAAGAATTTTTTTGATATTCCTTCATATTTTTAATGGAAGCATTATTATTAAAAACTAACATACCTTTTTGAAAGATTTATGTGTTATTTAACATAACAAAAATTGTCTTAATCTGATTATGAAGTGACTTTTACCTTTCAGTTTTTATATATGACTTTTTCTTTCAACACTTGTAATCTATTTTCAGTCTTCAGGTCTGAACTTGTTTAGATTTTAAACATGTATGGACTTGTTAACACTCAAAAAAAATAAATAATGATTTACTAATGTTTGCTTCCTCATAAGAGTAAACCCAACTTGTTTATGAAATTGAAGGGAGATTTTGAGCCAGTGTAAGATCACTTGAGCCTGAATGAATATTAGATCAGTTCATAAAAATAAGTTCCCCAGGCTATGTTGGAAGAAAATCTCCTTTAAATCTGTTTTGTGATGGTTCAGTCAGTGGTAGAGTGCTCACCTCTTCTATAGGAGGTCAGGGACCAAATCCCATTTTCTGCAGCTTCCTTTTGGAGTAGTGTGATCTTATAGAAAGAATAGTGGCTTAGTAATCAGAAGGCTTTGGTTTTTACTGGCTCACTGTAACCTTGGGCAAATCTCTTAAGTCTCCCATGGCTTCAGTACAGTTTTCTCAATTTTTGAATACTAGGGTCAAACTAGAGCCCAGTGGTTTCCAGTTGGAGCTATAGGGATCTACAGAGAACCATTGGGGCAGGGAAGACTCTCTCATATTGTTCATCCTGCTTTAATCTGAGCAATTTATTGTTATCTGTCTGGACAAGAACGTGATCTAATCCATAAAGTAAATGACTAAAGGACTTGAATAACCGTCATTTACTCTGTTTAAAAGGCATAGATCTGAGTGGTTCACCAATCTGAATTGATTCTGTTTACCAAACTGGCTATTCTAAGATTATTATTGGCATGTTGTGAAATTATCCTGCTGATTTATATTATCTTCTGATTTTCCCCCTGAAGACTAGTTATTATAAATAAAATGTAAACTTGATGTTTTTCTCATTCCTTTTTGTCATAAGAATTTTTAAAAGCCCTTTTCTTCATTAGAATATATTATCCAGATTATTTCAGAGTGTTTGCATCTTCAAAATGTTATTAATAAAGTATGTTAAGCAAGTTGACTTCTTCACCTTTTCTAGGTGCTTTAATGTCTGTTTTATTAGCCATTTCAAAAAATATTTAGTGGCCTTTTATAAGCTGTTTTGTTTCATGTTTTCTGTATTTTGTGCTTCAGATTTGCTCCCATGTAATTTACAGTATCTTCAATCTTTTCTTCACCATTGATTCCTTCTCTATATCTAAAAAATGCTGTTATTTTCATACTGCCTTAAAAAAAATTGTATTGATTGTTCTCAGCTTTGCTTCCTGCTTAAGGTAAACTTCAGCAAGCTTGATGAGAGAGTAGACTAACTCCTGCATTCGCCAGCTTTCCTGAACTCCCAGTTGTCAGATCCATAGCATCTTCTCAGTCCTCGTCCTGTTTGTCTTTCTAGACAGATAACATTATCCCAATTTCTTTTTTTTTTTTTT
>VSMD01001801.1:0-17252 GCA_008750895.1 Mirza zaza | reverse complement strand
CTGACTGTTGAGCGAATGGAAGGTCTTTCCACCTAGCGTTTAAGAGGCTAGCTCTGGGCCGGGCGCCGTGGCTCACGCCTGTAATCCTAGCACTCTGGGAGGCCAAGGCGGGCGGATTGCTCGAGGTCAGGAGTTCAAAACCAGCCTGAGCAAGAGTGAGACCCCCGTCTCTACTATAAATAGAAAGAAATTAGTTGGCCAACTAATATATATATAGAAAAAATTAGCAGGGCATGGTGGCGCGTGCCTGTAGTCCCAGCTACTCGGGAGGCTGAGGCAGCAGGATTGCTTGAGCCCAGGAGTTTGAGGTTGCTGTGAGCTAGGCTGACGCCATGACACTCACTCTAGCCTGGGGCAACAAAGCGAGACTCTGTCTCAAAAAAAAAAAAAAAAAAGAGGCTAGCTCTGGGAGTGCCTGATGGGGAGGGGACTTGGGGAAAGGCCCTGAGTCAGCTGCTCTTCTCTTCAAGGTGGGCTCCCGGCCCCGAGCCGTCACCAACGGCCACGAGTTGTTTGAGGTCTCAGAGGAGAGAGATGAGGAGGTTGCTGCGTTTTGCCACATGCTGGATATGTAAGAGTTAAAGAAAAGAGTGGGGCAGGGGCGCTGGGGGGGGGGGGTTGGGGGCTGGGAGGAGGGCCACCCATTTCAGAACTTAGTAGGCAAGAAGCCCTGCGATAAATAAATCTCAATCCATAGCTACAGGATGCTTCCTACAAGTGTCTGCAGATTTTTTTGAAATCTTAGAAGTTTCACATTTTTAACAACATTCATGAGGCCTCAGTGGAAGAACAGTGACCTTGTCCCGACCCCTTTAGACTCTGGCCCTTAGTTGCCATTAGGAACAAATGAACCCAAGCTGGAGATAAGAGTGTTATCTGGAACTAAAAAGAGAAAGGAAACAGATTCATAAAAATTTCCCATTAAACTTAGCATGGAAAGCTTTGTCGTTTTAAAACTATCCCCGCTGTTCAACTGTGGGAAGCATTCTGTAACCGTAGCAGATGTGTCAGGAGCAGGTTTCCCAGAGCTGCTTGCCCAGTGCCCCCGTCCTGGCCTGCAGACCCCGAGGGCTGGGCTGGGTGGGGACAGAGGGGCCTTGAGCCGCAGGGCACGAGGGTCCCAGCAGGCCTCTGCGGAAGGCTACTATCTTCTGAAGGCACAGGGTGGGCGTTCTTCCCTCTCTTCCCGTGCAGCCTTCGGTCTGGCTCTGGCATCCAAGACTACTCTGTCACCGGGTATGTCTGGAGCGCCGTCACCCCTAGCCCAGAGCACCTGGGGGATGAGGTCAACCTGAAGGTGACTGTGTTGTGTGACAGCCTTCGAGAGCCACTCACTTTTACCTGCAACTGTAAGTTCCTCGGGGGGCGGAGAGCATCCCTTGAGGGGGCGTGGGGGTGACCGTGTTCTGGACTGTGGCGTCCTTTGAGCTCTACTCCCACCTCACCTCGTGGCCCAGATGAAGGGCGGTGGGAAAGCTCTGTTGGGGGACTGCTCTCGGGCCAGCGTTCTAGTGCACAGTAACCTTCCCCAACCCCAGACTACCGGCCTGCCTCATCCAGCTGGCGGTGGTGCTGGCGCCAGGGGAGACGGGGTGAGGACGCTGTGCCCTACCTGGCCGGCGCCCACCCTCGTTGCCCCCTCACCTCCCCCCCCAGGCTCCTCCACCGTAGACTTGCTCATCTACCAGACCCTGTGCTACACCCACGATGACCTGAGGGCCATAGACGTGGGCGACTTTGTGCTCAAGCCCTGTGGGCTGGAGGAGTTCCTGCAGAAGTGAGTGACCTGGTGGGGACAGGGCGGTGGGAGGCAGCGCCCGCCTTCTGGGCAGTAGGATGGTGGGGTGGTGCTGGGCTCAGGACTGGAAGCTCTGCCCCAGCCCCACAGTCAGGATTCCTGCTTTCTGGGCACACTCTCAGCCACGTTGCACTTTCCCCAGGAGCCTGTCTTCCAGTGGAGTTGGCCGGCGTCCTGAGCCAGACCGGCTGTGGAAAGAGCTTGGAGCTGGGATTAGGCAGAGGCTGGGTCATATATGCTTTCAGACTCCGGCTTGTGGCAAGATGTGTGTATTCGGGGTGACTGTGTAGCGTTGTATCTCCTGCTCTCGATTGTGCGTGGTGCCTTTTCTTTATGGCCAGGGGCTGGATCCTGGGGGAGAAATGACAGTTGCTGTCTCTCCCCTTCTCCTGCCAATGTGCCTTTTCCCCTGCTGGCTCTCCAAGGCCTGCCTCCAGCTCCTCTCCATCCAGTGCCCTCTGTGCAAAGCAGCCTCCCTGGAGAGTCTGATGTGGACCAGCTGAGGCCAGCCCTCTCCACTTCCCTGGGGCTCTCTGGAGGGCTGGGGTGGAGGCCAGGCAGGGGCGAGGTCACCAGCCCTCAGATGGGACAGCTGAGTGGCAGCACAGAGATGAGGAGATCCACTTTCCTCCCCGAGCTTCAGGCTGGCTCCTGCCCGCCACCTCTGGCACTGGGAGGAAGCAGATGCGAGGATGGCTGAGCCACGGCCGGAGCATAGCGCAGGCAGTCAGGACTGACGATTCATTTCTTGGCTGATTTCTTCAACCTTGGGGATACGGTGGGGCCCACTCTGGCCTCTGTGTCCTCCTCTGGAAGCTCAGGAAAGGGAAAGGGACAGGGCCCAGGGGCACCTTTCATACGTGCTCCAGGCGGTACTTGCTCGTGCGCACACCTTCCCTAGAGGACCAGGAGAGCGCCAGGCAGCCCGGCACTCTCAGAAGGGAACAAGGGACGCAGTGGGGAAGGCGGAAGGCAGAGCCCCCACTCACACAGTTACGTGGGTTTGGATTGTGGCTTGCTACTTACTAGCTGTGAAGCCTGCCCCTCAGTGTCCTCTGCAAGATGCAGCCAGGGTTAAATGTGGGAATGACCCAGTGAGCAATGGGGGACCGCTAGCAGGGAAGGACGCCCACTCCGACTTGAATGCACGCAGAGGAAGGCCTTCCACGGAGAAGGTCAGGCAAGCCCCCAGGGGACCTGTGTCCAGGACTCCTGGTCCAGAAGGTTCCCTCCCGCCCAACAGAAAAGCACCGTGCAGGTTCCTGGCCCCTCCCTCAAGCCTCTGGCACGTGACGACTGCCCTAGGGCCGGGATGGAAAGGACCCTGGGGGGGCTCCAGAAAACTGCTAGCTCCCAAGGAAGCCCTCAGATTGGCAGGAGGGGCTGATACTGCAGGGGGAGTGTTGGTCCAGGATGCAGGCTGCTCTCAGATAAGAACCTTGAGACTGTCCCCGGGGAGGGCTGGGCTTCCTGCCACCTCCCCCACGGCAGCCACACTCTTCCTTCCTTCCAGACCCTCCCACCAGGCCCAGCCCCGCAGCCCAGGCCCTCCTCCACTGGGTTTTGGGTGTACTTCACTCTTAGCAGGTTGGGGCCTAGATGGGAGGCCTCATCCCCTCGGGATGTAGAGAACCCCCTTGAGTCCTTGGCTCAGGCCCTGCATCTCCCCCGGCTTCTGCGCATGCCCCTCCCCTCTGCTCCTTCCTCTCCCCTCCATTTCTGGCCGAGATTCCCAGCGCTGCCGCGGAAGGAAGTCCCTTTCCGGCTTCTGTTACTCAGCTGCTGGGACCCGGTCCAGGCCTGCGGTGCTGGCCTGGAGGTGGTTCTCACTCTGCCCCTTCTCGTGGGTTTCCTTTCTGGCGAAGGTGTGATTTGGGGGAGAGGAAGAGGTTGGATGGCAAAGGGACTTCCTAGGCCTCCTTCTTTGAAACTAGGGGGTGTCTCACCTGTGGGCGCTCGAGCAGTGTTGGAATGGTGAGCAGGTGGGTGTTTTTCTGGAAGTCTAGAAATTTGTGTGCTTATTCACCATGGGGCAGGACCCACAGAAGGAAGACAGAAATAGAACTTCGATGGGGACGACAGGTCTGGGATCTCGGTGGGTTTGCTCTGGTTGGCCCCAGCACCCTAGGGGGTCACGCGGGAAGAAGGTGTCACTCACTGGGCTCCCACACTGGAGCCTGAGCGCAGGCTGGCTCCCAGCACGTCTCCTTCCGGTTGTCCAAAGCCAAGAGAATGGGGCTTAAATAACTGCCCCTTGAGGTGTCCCTCTGTTCCTCCCACTCTCCCCCACAGTTCCTACTCCTGGAGTGAACGAGTGATAACAACACAGGTAATAAATACCTGGAGAGTCAATATTTGGACAGACCAAGGGTTAAGTGTATTAGGCGGCTTTTGTTTAGACAGACCTCTGTTCCTGTCCCCAAGCTCTACCGTGACATGTTCCAGCAGCCAAGGTGGGGGTACCACACAGGTACCACCCCACACTTCCACCTTCTTCCTGTTTCTCTCCTCCCGAGGCTCAGGTATGCATCTCCCTTCCCACCGAGGCCCTAGGGTGCTAATGGTCTTCTCCCCCACCCCGCCAGCAAGCACGCCCTGGGCAGCCATGAGTACATTCAGTACTGCCGGAAGTTTGATGTTGACATCCGGCTACAGCTGATGGAGCAGAAGGCTGTTCGCAGCGACCTGGCCCGGACGGTTCGTGTCGGGGTGGTTGATGGTTGCACAGAGCTGGGGAGGTGGGATGGGCAGAGGGCGACATGGGACACATTAGGTGGGAGCGGGGCAGGAGTGCTGGGCAGAGAAAAGGGCCCCGCCCGTCTCTGAATAGGGCACTTCTTACACAGGCGAATGATGACCAGAGCCCCTCCACCCTCAACTACCTCGTGCATCTCCAAGAGAGGCCAGTCAAGCAGACCATCAGCAGGTGAGAGGCGCCAGGGGACACGCTCGCCTGCCTTTCTGCCAGGGCTCAGGGATTCTCGCAGGTGTCCGGGTGGGGCCATGAGGCTTGTCAGGGAAGATCAGTACCCCAGGGCATGCCTGGGCTCTTCCCTCTGGTACTTTGCCGTCACGCTCTAGGCTAGAAGTAGGGGAGGAGAACGACTATCCCTCCTTCAGTCTCCACGGCACGTGCAAAGAGTGGGAACCCCTGCCAATCAGAGTCTGATCCCTGAGCTGAGAAGAGAGCGGGAGAAAATGGGGCTTCCAGGACACTGGGTCTTTCATGACTCGCCTGTGATTTTTCCCTGTCCCCGACTCCCCAGGCAGGCCCTGAGTCTTCTGTTCGACACGTACCACAACGAGGTGGACACCTTCCTGCTGGCTGATGTGAGTACAAATCCTGGGGCTCCTCCCAGTCCTCCTGGGGTCAGCCAGCGCCATGCGGGATCTAGGCAGACACTGAGAATCTGTGAGCCCAGCACTTCTCTCCATCGCCCTGGCTCACGGGCAAACCCAGGCTGCTCAGTATCGGGCGGTGGCAGGTGTGTGCTCCTCTGTAGAAGAAGAAACCGTGCCCTGGTCCCCATCTCTAGGATGTCCCCAAAGCTGGGGTACCCAGAGTTGTCGCCCAGCCGCTGCCCTTGACGTGCGTTGGCGTGTGCATCCTATGAGCCGTGCTCAGGGGCCTCTGGTTTGAGAGGTCCTGTCGTGTTGGTGTCACAGGTAGCAAACCAGGGGGAGGGGGAGGGGGAGGGCTCCAAATGTGGGCAGGGGCCAGAGCTCTCCCCACGTGAACTCACGTGGGGTCTCGAGCCTCAAAACCATGAGAATCCATATTTGCCCCGAATGTCATGAAGCTAAAGAAAATCTGACAGCTTCAAAAACAGCTCCTGTCTCATAGATCCAGTTAATAGTAGTTGTAGACTATTCCCTCTTGGGGCATTCAGCACTGTGTCTGGTTCAGTTACCATGTTTCCCTGAAAATAAGATCTACCCATAAAATAAGCCCTAGCAGGATTTCTGAGCATCTGTGCAATAGAAGCCCCACCCTGAAAATAAGACCTGGTCATGGGCGTGGCTGCGCAGCGCATCTGCACAAGCCATGCATGTCGTCGCAGAGCGGGAAAGAAGACAAGCAGCCTTTCTTGTCTGCCCCATGAGAGCTCTATGGCTCGACATGAGAGATTGGGGCCAATGGTTCTAAAGGAAATAGAGTCGCAAGAAATTCAGGATGGAATTCGGGGTTTGGAGAGTTATGATGATGTTCCAGAAGAAGATGACTTAACTATGTTTGAATAAATGTAGATTATTCTACCGTAATTTTAAAAAATACCACATGCCCTGAAAATAAGCCATGGGTGTCTTCTTGAGGAAAAATAAATATAAGATCCTGTCTTGTTTTTGGGGAAACACGGTAGTTCCTCACTGCCAGAACCCCTTTGCTGGCAGCCTCTGCTTGAGCATTCACAGGGATGAGGGGGAGCTCTCTGAACACTTGCACTGAGCTAGTCTGGCCCTTTGCTAGTGGCTGGTGGGGGCTGAGTAGTGCAAGAATTGTCTTAGCCTTTGGTGAGTTTGTGTTCTTGTTAGAAAAATGGAATCGTAACATAAAGCTATTAGGAGACAGAACAGGATGATAATCAATGAATGCAGGGCTTCTGGCGTGTGCTAGAGAGGGGGACTGGCCAGAGACGGCTTTGTGAAGGAGGCAGGATTTTTAGCTGGTCCATGATTTAAATTTACATAGGTAGCCAGGGCCGGACAGGCGAGGGAATTCCAAGGGAGAAAACTGCAGGAGCCAAAGTGCGGAGAGGAGGGGATGGGTGTGGTATGTGTGCGCAACTGAGATGAGATGTGTCTGGAAACTCCATGGTAAAAGTTATGAGAACTAGGTCTGGGTGGGCAAGTGGGGCCTCAGTATGGTCTCTTTGACCTCCTTGCTACTCCCTGTGGGTCGATTTTCTTAAAACTGCAGGTCCGTGGGGGAGATTGCATATGCATTTATATAGCATAAGTGAACCGTAGCTGACAGAGGCTGGGAACAAGAGGAGGAATGGCTGAAGTAGTTGGGGAGTGTGGGCATGGCCCATTTATTTCAGTGGGAGAGATTGTTCTCGGTTGCTGGATATTCGAAAATAAATTGTGGATTCGCTGGCTGCCCTGAGGGTTATGAGCCCTTGCTCTCCCTGACCCGTTCCTTTAAAGACAAGGGGGTTGGGGGCCCAGCGCATGAGAGCAGAGCCTGCCAGCCTCGCTGTGCTGCCTCCCGCAGGGGGACTTCCCACTGAAGGCTGACAGGGTGGTCCAGTCCGTCAAGGCCATCTGCAACGCCCTGGCTGCCGTGGAAACCCCTGAGATCACCAACGCTCTCAACCAGCTGCCCCCCTGCCCCTCCCGCATGCAGCCTAAAATTCAGAAGGTAAAGGGGCCCGGGGCACTAGCGTGGGGCAGGAGGAGAGGAAAATGCTCACAGGTGATGGAATTCCCAGGTGCCGGGGTGAGTAGGTGTCCCCCCTCCACCTCCATCCTTCATGTTTAAGTGGCTCAGCCACAAGAGTTCTTGGAAAACAGATGCAGAGGGTGTCCCCTCTTTCTGAGATTGAGGGTGGGGTAGAGTCTGCCCCTTGGAACTGGTTGCTGGGAGGCCAGGCCAGTATTTATTCAGCGTCCCCATAGTGTCACCTGACAGTTGGTGTACACATCAGGGTGCAGAACCAAACCAGGACGAACCTCTCCCCCACAGTGGGGGCTGTGTGATCTGCAGACAGGGCCAGCACCGCGGGCTCTGTCGTCTGCAGCGGAGCGGCCAGAGGCCTGGGATGTCTCATCTGGGTGGACACCATGATTCCTACCCTCCGTCAGCTCATTCTGCCCTTTGCAGAGGCCGGGGATAAACCATGACTCTATCCTCCCTGGGGGATCTCTGCTCCTCGCATTTCAGCCCAGTCTGGGTCACAGGAGCAAGTGAGCGCAGCTGTGAAAAGCCCATCTTCCAGCTGTGTCGAGAAAGGCCATGGCCCTGAAGCCCCCTCCCTCTGCTTCTCCCCCAACAGGATCCCAGCGTCCTGGCTGTGAGGGAAAACCGAGGTAAGGGAACCACTTACTCTTCGTCTCTACCCAGCAGGCAGCTGCAGATGGCGGGCTCTGCCCAGATTCCTCTTTCTCCCAGCCCCCGGATTACGTGTCAGAGTTTGGCGGCTGTGTGTGTGTGTGTGTGTGTGTGTGTGTGAGTGCGTGTGCGCACGTTTTCCTACATGAGGTGTGGACACAGCTGGAGAGCACATTTCTTTCCACGGAGTGTTTTCTTGGGATTTTTACTAGCCATTCCTCGTGGTGTCCCCGGAGATGGTGACGAGGTGGTGGGCGTGTGTGTGCCAGGGAGGGGCTAGCCCCGCCGTCCGGATGGGAAAGCTCCCACCCAGGTGGGTGGCGTTTGTCCTCCCCGGCTCGCAGCCCCTGCGTTTCCAGAGTGGGCCTTGGGAGAGGGGGAGACAGAACTCTTCGCTAGGATTTCTCTAGGATTCCCCTGTCGAGCCCTTTGAGCAGAACTTTGCGCTAAAACCTGTATCACTGGCTTCTCACAGTGATTCCCAGTCTTTTGGATTTTCCAGACCTATAACATGTCCCCAGAAATATTTTGGGGACCAACAGAGAACCGCCAGGTCTTTACTTGGCCAATGACTTTCTTGAAGTAACTGACAATTATTATTACCGTGATTTCCTAAAAGAAAGGGCATTTTAATACTAAATAAATGGTAACATGTAAAAATAAGGACCCCGTTTAAAACTGAATAACGATCCTTTCATGAAAAGCTCGTGACATGCGTCTGCATTTTTCTCATTTCACCTCACGTGGGTAAGCTTTGTCACAGCTATTTACAAACCAGCTGGCGTTTGGGGACCACTGTCCCAGCCATCCCATTCTACCCAGTGCCGTGCAATGGCAACAAGGTGGGGCTTGTCGAGGCCTTGCCAGCTTCCCCTCTGACCCCTCCTTTCACAGAGAAGGTCGTGGAAGCACTGACCGCCGCCATCCTGGACCTGGTGGAGCTGTACTGCAGCACGTTCAACGCGGACTTCCAGACGGCCGTGCCCGGGAGCCCCAAGCACGACCTGGTCCAGGAGGCCTGTCATTTCTCCGGGGCCCTGGCCTTCACGGTCTATGCCACCCACCGCATTCCCATCACCTGGGTGACCAGGTGAGCCCGGGGCTGAGCAGCCTCTAGGGATCCAGCTGAGTTTGACTGCGGCCTCTTCCCATCTGCACCTGACCCCACGGTCCTACGTCTGGGGCTGCGTTGTGGGATTGTGGCGCGACAGGCTGGGAGCCCGGTGCCTGAGGGAGACCTGGGCTGGGACGTCCCAGAGGACAGAGCAGGTCCCCGGGAGATGGAGGGGATCCTGCTATTCCCTTTCACTGCTGGCTGCCTCCTCCCCGCCCCCTCCAGCTCCAGGGCCAGCTGAGGGAGGCTGGGGACAGATGGCCGGTTCCCAGACAGAGACGGCGGGGGTGGGGGAGGAGAGGGGGATGACCCTTTGTCTGGGGTTCCCTAGGCCTGCAGGGGTGGGTGGGGGAGGACGTCTATTTGGTAAATCCTCTGCCGGGTCGCACATCTGAGGCCTGAGGGAATAGGCACTGGGCCCCCCTCCCCCGCCGCCCCTCCCCCCAGCCCTCCCTCCCCCTTCTCTCTTTGTTCCTCACTTAATGTATTCCTCTGGGCGATTGGCGGAGAACAAAGGAGGCAGCCTGGGAAACCGGGGCCTTCTCTGACCTCTTCTGTCAGGCACCTGTCATGAGCCACAGGGACCCCCATGTGGTGGCATTCATGTCGGGCGTATGTCGTCTCCCTCCCCCAGCCTTGTCGCCTGCGCATGCGCGGACGCGTAACCGCGCGCAGGGATGCACGCGCGCGCGGACCCCTGACGGGCCCCGAGCTTTCTGTGAGGAGGAGGCCGGTTCCCATTCAACCATGAAAACCCGCGAGGCTCGGCATGGAGCCTCGATCTGAGCAGGGGGACCCCGATTGAGTTGCTTGCCCGCCCCGCGAGCACACTTCCTCACGTCCCGTCTCAGTCCCCGGATGGGGATGGGGATGGGGATAGGGAGCTGGGTGTGCTGACCCGCGCCCTTTCTCTCGTAGCTACGAAGATTTCTACCTCTCCTGCTCCCTCAGCCACGGCGGCAAGGAGCTGTGCAGCCCCCTGCAGACCCGGAGAGCTCACTTCTCCAAGTACCTCTTCCACCTCATCATCTGGGACCAGCAGTAAGCCCTTCCCCAGGCCTGCGCGTCCCGGTGGATGTCCCTGGCGCCAGATAACCAGACCCAGATTAGGGATCTGGGGATTCAGCCAGGCTCCCTCGCTAACCCTAACCAGACAGCTCATCCAGCCTCTTGAGTCTCCCCTTCCTGACTCTTTCTTTTTTTATTTTTTTGAGACAGAGTCTCACTCTGTTGCCCAGGCTAGAGTGAGTGCCGTGGCGTCAGCCTAGCTCACAGCAACCTCAAACTCCTGGGCTCAAGCAATCCTGCTGCCTCAGCCTCCCGAGTAGCTGGGACTACAGGCATGCGCCACCATGCCCGGCTAATTTTTTTCTCTATATATAGTAGTTGGCCAATTAATTTATTTCTATTTATGGTAGAGACGGGGGTCTTGCTCTTGCTCAGGCTGGTTTCGAACTCCTGACCTCTAGCAATCCACCCGCCTCAGCCTCCCAGAGTGCTAGGATTACAGGCGTGAGCCACCATGCCCAGCCCACTTCCTGACTCTCGAATGTGGAGAAGTATACCATAATTTTTACCTCTGAAGTTGTCATGAGGATGTAGTGAGAAGTATCCATAAAGGCTCTTTGTAAACCATAAAAAACCATATAAACATTAGTTGTTATTATTATTATTTTTTTTTAGAGACAGGGTCTGAGGCTGGAGTGCAGTGGCATCATCATATCTCACTGCAGCCTCAAACTCCTGGGCTCAAATGGTCCTCCTGCCTCGGCCTTCCAAAGTGCTGGGATTACAGGCATGAGCCACTGTGCTTGGCCCAGTTGTTAATTTTAATAATATTTTATTGGCTTGATCCTGTATCCTGTAAACAGTTTAGTCTGAGGGATTCTCATCCTCTCCTTTCTGCCCAAAGTTTCTGTAGACTAGGGAGAGGAGACTGCTTTTCCCTTATAGAGAGAGAAGGGAAGGTCATCTAGAGGAAAGAATAATGGGCTTGGAGCCACACAAGGAAGTCTCTCTTTCTAGCTCTGTCTCTAATCCTGTGTTTTCTCTAGCCACTCTGTGCCTCAGTTTCTGGAACTGAGAAATGGGGACATTTGTTTAACTCAGAGGCAGTTGTAGCACTGAAATGAGATAGGCAGGTTATAAATACAAATATGAAACCACAAGCACAAGATAGAGCCAATCACCATTTGTTAATAATTTGGTGTCAGGAAGGCGGGCGTCGTCCAAGCGAAGCAGGAAGGAAATGGCGCAGAGGGTGCCTGGGCCGGTGGCGGTGCAGGTGTTTGCACCGTATCTCGTCTGGGCTGTGCTCTCTCTTCCCTCCGGTCAGAAAATCCCTTGTGTGCTGCCCCAGCTTCACTTCCTCACTCTGGCTGTGTCTGAGCCCTCCTTTGCAGAGCATCGCTGCAGTTTAGGTATTTGGGCTGCAGATTAAAGAGGCCTGGCGGGGTGCCGGGGGCTGAGGATGCTCAGACATGTAGACAAAGAGCCTGTGGAAATCCTGGAAGGGCTGGGTCATTTTGTAGACGGACACCTGGGAAGCCACCCTTTGTCCCCTGTCCTTCACACTTAGAAAATTCTTAGAGCAATAAAGGTGTCCATAAAGGTCCTTAAGCAAACAACTCTCAGGGCTGGAGAAACTCCTGCGTTTCACCCTCCCCTTGGGAGTCTTTGGCCTTACTGGGTGCTGTACAGTGTTCTGGCCCAGGAGGACCCCCAAATTGGCCTGAGATCTTTTCCCATACGGTACTGGAGGTACGGGGGCAGCCCAGCCTGCCCAGCGGGTCTCACTGTGTGTCTGAGATCTCCACCTGCAATCCTGAAGGGCTGGTCCCCCGCCTAACAGGGCATCTTGTTAGCACAGCCCACCTGGGTGGCCCTTCGTGGTCAAGACTACAGCATTTGGGAGAAAGTGCCACAGTGTGGGGTTCAGAGCTTAGGCTTCTGACCAGTCATTCTCTCCTTCTTACTGTGGGTGCGGCCTTGGGCAGGTCATTCATCCTAGAGCGGAGGTGATAATGGGGCCTGATTGTTTGAGGAGCAGTTAGGACACTGCCAATAAAGGGCTGGGCACAGTGCCTAGTACTTGGCAAATGTTTCCTTCTTCATTTTCTTTGCTCGGGAACCCTCTTGGTTCCGGTTTCTCTGTTCCAGGTGTAGTTAACACAGACAAGGTAATTAACACACGGGGATACTTGTGCATGAAAATACTGTTTGTATAACACAGTTTTAGTGCAGTAAGCACAGTGCCACAGAGCAAAAGGTATACAGACAGTGTGTACACACATCACACAAGTGAAGCTGTGTCCGCCTGAGGCCCAGGCATGTGAGTTAAGTTGCCTGAGGTTGTGAGTGGAGGAACCAGGACTGGAACCCAGTGCAGACCAGGAATCCTTCCTGGAGGAGGCAGCCTGTGATGTAATGTGGAACGGGTTGCAGGAGGCAGAGGGGTTTCTCAGGCAGGAAGGAGGTTCAGGACTGCAGCCCACATGGTGCTTATCCTGACTGACTCCAGGTGCAGGTCTGCGGGAGAGGCTTTGGAATACCAGATATACTCAAGGACTCAGGAGACAGGGTCTTGGCTGGTTCTAGAGGTTCTGGTTTCAGTTAGACACGAACCTGGGTGAAAAGAGAGAGCTCAGGACTGGCTTGCTCTCCCGCTAGCTATGGGTCAGCTGATTCTCTCGCCACTGTAGCAGGACAGGGATCAGCTAACTCTCAAAATAGGCCCGGCAGCCGTGCTTTGTCACCTCCAGCCAAGCCCAGGCCTGGCATGTCTGCTGGCTGCTGGAGGGGCCCTAATTATAGCTGTGGCCCCCCAGGGTACAGGCAGCTGGGACAGAGCAGGGCTCTGCCAGTGCTGGGCAGTGGCAGCGGGAGGGGTGCCTCCCTCGGTGGAGATTCCCCTGGAGCAGAGAGGGGCTGTGGAGGGAGGCTGCTTTATCATGCTGCGAACCCTGGGGGTGGCCACCCTGCCTCTGTGCCCTCTGGCATAGAAGCTGCTGGGCTCTGGGCCGGCCCAGAGGGTGTGGCAGTGTGGACTTTGGACCAGGGACAGCTTCCCACAAGGTAATGTGTGTCCTCCCTCTCTTTCCACAGCTCTCCTCCCCTTCCGACCTCTCCCCACCCAGCAGCTCCTTGCCCTGAACTTGGAGGGTGTGGCTGGGTGTGGCTCAGCAGAGGAGCCTGGAGAGAGCATCTGGGCCCTGCCTGCCTGCCGTGGGCTTCTGAGTCTCCATTCTCTTGGCCAGTTGGCTTTCTCACCACTGGAGACTTTGAGAAGCCCCTTCTCTTTATCCCTTTGGCTTTGAGCGAGGTTGGGGGTGAGGGTGTGAACAGCTCCTTGTGTGCCCCTGGGGTTAGGAGACTTGAGAAAGGACAGGTGGGAGGGCTGTGGGGGAGGGTGAGCGGGGGACAGGGAACACAGTGCTTCTTCCTGGAGACTCTCAGCAGGCAGCGGGAAGTGGGGGAGGGATGGGGACTGTCAACTGGAAGAGGAGGATAAAAGGAGCAGCTTTGGTGACCCCATATGGCTCCCAGGATGGGAGTGTCACGCATCACCTGCACTCCGAGGTGGCTCTGGCTAAGCGAGTTCTGACCAGGCACCATGGGTAGCCTCAGAACCGGGATGTTTGCCTCACTCCACTGCAGGGCTCCGGGGACACCCTACTGTGCCTCTGGGAGCAGCCAGGGGAGGTGTTGCCTGGTTTGGGACTTGTCCTGGTTCTGCGGGAAGGCTTCCCCAGGGAGCATGTCTGACACCCCAAGAGGGAGGCAGAATCCTCAGCCTCATCTGGACTTCCTGGGCCACCTGTCCACGAAGCCACGGGGCAGCCTCTCCTGATGTGGTTTCCTGTCCCCTGTAGGATCTGCTTCCCGGTGCAGGTGAACCGGCTGCCTCGGGAGACCCTGCTGTGTGCCACGCTCTATGCTCTGCCCGTCCCCCCGCCCGGGAGTTCCTCGGAGGCCAATAAGCAGCGGCGGGTACCCGAGGCCCTGGGCTGGGTCACTACCCCGCTCTTCAACTTCAGGCAGTATGTGAGCCCCAGGGTAGCAGCTCCTTGGCCTTGGGAGGGAGGGAGGGGGACAGAGAAATGGGCCTGGCTGCCGCACTGGCCAGTGTCCCTTGGGAGGGTTGGCCATGTGGTGCTCACCGGTGAAGTCCAGAGGCTCCCCAAGCCCAGAACTAGTGACCAGGACTGTTGATGTAACCAGGAGCCACTGGGCAGGACCGGTGGTATGGGACTGTCGTGGGGGCATGGGCTAGCAATGCGTAGGTAACATACGATCCGGTCTTGTTGTTGGAAGGACCTCAGAGGTCGTGTAGCCCGGCCTTTTGACCTCAGCGAGGCATCCCTGCCACCAGGTCACCCAGACCAGGGTGTGTGAGCTCAGAAAGGCCTCTTGCAGGGGGCGGGCTGTTCTAGACTTGGGAGAAGGAAGAGGCCATGGTCTTCGGGGAGAATGGGAGGGGGTTGGGTGGTGGCTTCCAATAGAAAAGGCAGATTTTTGGGTTGGGGGAGCAGGAGGAAAACCATTTGCTTAACCAGTGGGGTTGGTGGCTCACCCCACCCCCCTTCCTCCTCAGAGTCCTGACCTGTGGCCGGAAACTTCTGGGCTTGTGGCCAGCAACACAGGAAAGCCCCGGCGCCCGCTGGAGTGCCCCGAATTTCCACCAGCCCGACAGCGTCATCCTGCAGGTGAGGTCCGGCCCTGCCCGCCCTGCCCGCAAGCCAGACTACCTCGGAGTCCGCTCCGGGTTTGCCCTCTTGAGGTGCGGCTGGGACAGGAGGAGAAACTGCTAGAACTTTGGGCATGGGCTGATGATGTGACTGAAGCAATGGGCTGATGTGCTCAGACCTGGAGTGGGAGGTGAGCTCTGTGGTGTCCAGCTCCCGTCTCCTGGAGGTTCAGTTTAATTTCAAGGAGCCCGAAGGTATGTGAGACACTCCTCATCCTGGGCTCGGCTTCTCAGAGCCCCTTTTATGGAACTCTCAGCTTCTAAGTTTGGTCAAGTCTGAGCTGTCACTCAGGGCTTCCACGGGGTGGACCCATCCTTTGGGGAGAGGAAGAGGCTGGTGCCCAGGCCCAAGGCCTAGTTCCCAGCTCCCAGCTCCCCCCCTCCATCCCGAGATGCTTTGGTGTGAAATATGGAATATTAAAGTTGATACCAGACGAAACAGAGTGGTGCAGAATGAAAGCTCCATTAGGCAGCCCCATGTTTTTGTCTGTCTCATTCACTACTCTGTGCCCAGGGCCTGGAACAATACTGAGCCCACATTAGGGCTCAGGAGGCATTTGCTAAATGTAAGAAAGTAGCACTCCTTTGGAAAATTAGCTCACTTAGGTCTGACACCCGTTTTAGGAGGATGAACAGCTCGTGGCATAGAGCAAGGACTAGTGTCACAGGCCCTAGAGCTGGCAAGGCTCTCACCCAGCACTGGTCCCACCTCCTGTCAGGCAGCACTGCCCTCCGGGACCTCGCAGAAGGCTCCCCAGCCTCAGCCTGGTGACGTTTCTGTTCAAAGTTCTGGGCTGGGCTTGTCCCCTCCCCTAGATGCATCTCAGCTGAACCTCTTTCTCACTTGTTCATTCTGTTTTTCTCTGTTGCCTCTTTTATTATTATTATTTATTTGAAAGGTATAGCTGGAAGGGACTTTAGAGATCGCCGAGTCCAGCTGGGTTATTTTGGAAAGAAGCTGAGGGAGCGAGGCAGGAACTCTGGGGTGGGAGAGAGAAGCTGGGGACCCACACGTGCTGCCTGTTCCCTGTCCTCACTGCTCTGATCCCATCCCCCAGATCGACTTCCCCACCTCGGCTTTTGACATCAAGTTCACCAGCCCCCCCGGAGACAAGTTCAGTCCCCGCTATGAGTTTGGCAGCCTCCGGGAGGAAGACCAGCGCACGCTCAAAGGCATCATGCAGAAGGAGTCCCTGTACTGGTGAGGGCTGGGGCCTCCCCTCTTGTCACTCAGGGCCCCCCCCCAACCAGGTCTGTCATGTTCTTTCTGACCTCCCACCTCCCAGCACTAGGTCCTTGTCCTCCTGCTTTGGGCCAAGGTGGGACAGGGTGGGCGTTGTCACCTAGGTAGGAGGTGGCAGCAGCCCCCAGGCGTCTCTCCAGGCGCTGACACTAGGGAAAGTGGAGGGGCCAGGGTCAGGAAATTAGCTCCGAGAATGCCCACGCCCAGCCTGGGGACCGGGTCCAGACTCAGCTACCCAGGGAGACCAGAGCTTTGCCCACACCCCAGATACACTGTCTCCTGCTTGCTGTCCTCTGGGGCAGCGCTGGCCCCACCACCCTGCCCCCACCTCCTGCCCCTTCCCCACCAACAGCCTTTGCATTTTTCCGGCCCTGTCACTTTCCAAAAAGGATCAGGTGTCAAAGCAAGCTGGCAGCTCTCTGGGGTAAGTGAGTCCAGGCTGAGCTCATCCTTGGGGCTGCTGCTTTCACCAGGACTGGAGAAGCTCCTCCCCGCCCGCTCCCGCATCCACCCCTCTGAGCCCCCGCACACGTGCTGGTGGAGGGGAATGGGAGATACGGCCTCATCTCTCTCCCTAACGGCCCACCGGGGTAGCCAGAGTGGCTGAGTGACAGCCGGCCTCCCTGCCCCCACTCCTCTGCCGGCTCCACTTCATCAGCCCCGCAGCTCCCCTCGCCCATCAGACACCTGATCCCAGGCGAGGCCCAATGAGCTGCAGGTCCCCTAGCACCGACAGCTGGCCCCGGAGGCCCCAGGAGGCCGCTCAGCTGCCCAGACGCTGCGGTGAGGGGCCACTGCCCCCTGGCGGTTCTCCTTGGGAGTGGCCCCCGAGGAGGGGCTGCGGGCGCAGGGCCCTTGCATCCTGCCTCAGTCCCTGAGGCCCCTGAGCTGGGGTCCCAGGTTCGAGTTGGGCCCCAGTCCCGGAGCTTAGCTTCCCGTTGGAATCTTCTAGTGATCTTTAAACAATACCGATGCCATGCCGGGCGCGGTGGCTCAAGCCTGTAATCCTAGCTCTCTGGGAGGCCAAGGTGGACGGATCGTTTGAGCTCAGGAGTTCGAGACCAGCCTGAGCAAGAGCGAGACCCCATCTCTACTATAAATAGAAAGAAATTAATTGGCCAACTAATATATATAGAAAAAAAATTAGCCGGGCATGGTGGCGCATGCCTGTAGTCCCAGCTACTTGGGAGGCTGAGGCAGCAGGATTGCTTGAGCCCAGGAGTTTGAGGTTGCTGTGAGCTAGGCGGACGCCACGGCACTCACTCTAGCCTGGGCAATAAAGTGAGACTCTGTCTCAAA
>VSMD01001794.1:0-10069 GCA_008750895.1 Mirza zaza | reverse complement strand
GGGCGCGGCGGGGCGGAGAGGGCGCGGCGGGGCGGGGCGGGGCGGAGAGGGCGCGGCGGGGCGGAGAGGGCGCGGCGGGGCGGAGAGGGCGCGGTGGGCGGAGAGGGCGGCCGCCCCAGCCCGCTCCTGACGCCGTCCTGCGCCCCTCCCGCCCGCAGGTGTGCGAGCTCTGCAAGGCGGCGGCGCCCGCGGACAGCCCGGTGGTGTACGCGGGCCGGGCGGGCTACGCCCAGCAGTGGCACCCCGCCTGCTTCCTGTGCGCGCGGTGCCGCGAGCCGCTGGTGGACCTCATCTACTTCTGGAAGGACGGCGCGCCCTGGTGCGGCCGCCACTACTGCGAGAGCCTGCGGCCCCGCTGCTCCGGCTGCGACGAGGTGGGAGACCCGGGCGTGGGGGGCCGGGGGGCGGGCGTGGGGGATGGGGAGGGGCCCACGGGGGCGGGGCTTTGCGGGGACGGGGCTTTGCGGGGCGGGCTCTGCAGAGAGGGCAACTGAGGCCAGGCCTCCGTCTTCTCACCTGCAAAATGAGGCTGATGCGAATTCCCACCCTCGAGGCTGCTGGGACGGGTCAGACTCAGACCGTGGTGGGCGAGCACGAGTGTCTGCGCTTACTCCGTGCGCGGAAGCCCGTTAGCCGGCCGCGTCCAGACGGGGCCTGCGTCCGTTAGCAGAGTCATGTAGTCGCCTCGCCCTGTGCCTCAGTTTATCGCTCAGGAAACAGGGGTGAGAAGAGCACCCACCCCACGAGGATAAGTGAGATGATGCGTGAAAATGCTTGGTGCACAGGGCCCGGCCCCGCAACTAACAAGTGCACCTGCTGTTAGTCTTATGGCGACACAATTTAATACAACACGACGTAACGGTTTAGCGTGGTGCAGCACAACACGACCCGATCGGTATAGATGCCATGAAAGCGATTCAAGACTCTGATACAGGTTGAGACAAGAGGAACTCCAAGGTATATATAGTTTTTTGAGACAGAGTCTTACTCTGTCGCCCGGGCTAGAGTGCCGTGGCGTCAGCCTCGCTCACAGCAACCTCCAACTCCTGGGCTCAAGCGATCCTCCTGCCTCAGCCTCCCAAGTAGCTGGGACTACAGGCATGCACCATTGCGCCCAGCTCATTTTTTTTCTATATGTTCTTAGTCATCCAAATTAATTTCTTTCTATTTTTTTAGTAGAGACGGGGTCTCGCTCTTGCTCAGGCTGGTCTCCAACTCCTGACCTTGAGCGATCCTCCCACCTCGGCCTCCCGAGTGCAGGGATGACAGGCGTGAGCCGCCGAGCCCGGCCCCAAGGTGTATTAATAATAGCTAACTACACTGATTACAATGTCAATAACAGTGAGGACTCTGTACACACCGTGAGTGGCAGGCCACGCGGTGCCTTCATCTTCGGCCTGTACGAAGGCTGGGTATGTCCTCCTCCCGTGTTAGCTGAAATCTGCTTCCTGCCGCCCCTGCCTGCCGGGCTCCGTGTGGAGTCAGGGCTCTGCCACCCTGATGCCTAGGAACGAGGCTCCCGAGCGGCGGCGAGAAGGGCGAGCGAGGTGGAGGTCGCAGGCCTGCCCCTTGGCCTCGTTGCCGCGGAGACGGCAGCTCGCACCCAGCAGCGGCTCTCTGGGCGTCAGGGCTCACGTCGGGCGGCGACTTGCTGCGTGTCTGCAGCGCCTCGCAGCAGTGCTTTCCGCAGAGACTCGCACGGGTCTCCGTTTGCCCTCGGAAGAGCGTGCAGCTCAGGCCAATGACAGCCACGCGGCGCCTACCTTGGCAAATGCCATAGGCCACTTAGCACCCTAGACCCTGCGGGCTGGCGAGCATGTGCGTCCCCCTTTGACGGATGGGGAAGCTGAGGCACAGAGAGACGCTCATCAGCCCCCTGCCGCCCCCGTCTGACGCCAAACTCAGAAGGCCGAAACCACCCGCCAGTCTGAGCCGAGGCCTCGCATGCGGCATGCCGCAGTGCACTTTAGTCCAGGCCCAGGGACGCTGCGCTCCTGCTCTCCAAGACTGGCCATTGGCGCGCTGTCTGTCGTCCTTAAGCTGTCTTCCCCGGGGTGTGCCGTCCCATCTCAGAACACAGGGCCTTAGGGACTGACCCAAAGAGCTATCCCAGATGCTGGCTCAGGAAAACCCTCCTGGGGGGAGGATGTTTGTTTCCATTTCAGAGGCCGAGATGCATCACCTTGCTGTGCTTACTGCCTCAAATTCACGTCCCATTTCTCTGCTGAGGCTTTTAAAAATTCAAATAAGAATGGAAGGGAATGAACCACCTCCCCGTAACTTGCCCTACATACACTGTCTCTACCTACCGTGTTTCCCCGAAAATCAGACAGGCTCTTATATTTATTTTTCCCCAAGAAGACACCCTCGGGCTGATTTTCAGGGGCTGTGTTATTTTTTTTTTAAGTACAGTACAACCATCTACAATGATTCAAATAGAGTGAAGTCGTCTTCTCCTGGAACATCATCCTCACTCTCCAAACCCCAAATCCCATCCCGAATGTCTTGCGACTCTGTTTCCTTTAGAACCATCGGCCCCGATCTCTCCTGTCGAGCACTGGAGCTGTCACGGGGCAGATGAGAAGGGCTGCTCGTGTTCTTTCCCGCTCCGCGACGACACGCATGGGTTGTGCAGACGCGCTGCGCAGCCACGCCCGGCACCAGGGCTGATTTTCGGGGTGGGGCAGCTATTGCGCACGTGCTCGGACATCCTGCTGGGGGCCGGGCGCGGTGGCTCACGCCTGTTATCCTAGCACTCTGGGAGGCCGAGGCGGGCAGATCACTCAAAGTCAGGAGTTTGAAACCAGCCTGAGCAAGAGCGAGACCCCGTCTCTACTATAAATAGAAAGAAATTCCTTGGCCAACTAAAAAAATATATATAGAAAAAATTAGCCGGGCATGGTGGCGCACGCCTGTAGTCCCAGCTACTTGGGAGGCTGAGGCAGGAGGATCGCTTGAGCCCAGGAGTTGGAGGTTGCTGTGAGCGAGGCTGACGCCACGGCACTCACTCTAGCCTGGGCAACCGAGTGAGACTCTGTCTCAAAAAAAAGAAAAGAAACCCTGCTGGGGCCTGTCTCCTGGGTGAGTCTTATTTTCGGGGACCACGGCAGGGATGGAACCCGAGTCTCACGCTCCCCCTCTGCCCTCCGCAGATCATCTTCTCCGAGGACTACCAGCGCGTGGAGGGGCTGGCCTGGCACCGGAAGCACTTCGTCTGCGAGGGCTGCGACCAGCTCCTGAGCGGCCGGGCGTACATCGTCACCAAGGGGCAGCTTCTGTGCCCGACCTGCAGCAAGTCGCAGCGCGCCTGAGCCCCCGCCGGCCCGCCCGCCGCGAAGGAGAGCCAGGTGTGCCGCGCCTGTCCCCAGGGGCTGACACGAGAGCCAGCAAGCAGCGGGCACAGCGGTGCGGTTTCCAGCGGGAATATATATATTAATATAAATATATATATTCTAGGTTGGGGGTGGCGGGTCCTGCAGGGTGAGGCGTCTCGAGACCAGAAGCATTCCAGGACGTCCCAGGATGGAGTGCTCCGTTTGGTGTCGCGGTTGTTTCCCGCCTGCGACCCGCGACAGACGCCAGTAGGGCCCTCCCAGGGAGCTGGTGGAGGGATTTCCAGAACGCACTTCTGAGGGATGGCGCCGCTTAGCTATAGGACGCCAGCGCTTGCTTTTCTCTTTCTGTGGGCACGGGAGCCCTCCACGAGCAGGCGGGGACCCTGGCGCTCACGTGTCGCCCCTCTGCTTTCCAAGTGGAATCTGGATTTCAAATAGATGACTTTTTCCGTGGCATGGTAAATGTATCAATAAAAGTTTCGTGAGTTCGACACCTGCCCTCATCTGATTTTTTTTTTGCACCATGGCCCAGTGATTTCACGACATCTGTTTAACCCCACGACCCTGGACGTTGGTGCTGGCAGGAAACACTGTCCGTGCTGATGAGTCTGCCCCTCCCTGGGTCATCAGACGTCCTGCGGGGGGAGCAGGTGTCTCCTCATTCTAGATACTCCCAGGCCACGTTTCGTGCTACACCCAAAAGTGGCCTCCTTGGACCTTATCAGCTTCTCTTTAGCCAGGCACCCGACTCAGCTGCCCTCCGAGCCCAGACAGGTCACGAGTGAACCCCTCTGAGAATGACATCAGCGAGTGCCATACGGGACCATCATGGGAAATCTCTCTTTTATTTTTATTTTTTGAGACAGAGTCTCACTCTGACGCCCGGGCTAGAGTGCCGTGGCGTCATCACAGCTCACAGCAACCTCCAACTCCTGGGCTCAAACGATCCTCCTGCCTCAGTCTCCCGAGGAGCTGGGACTACAGGCATGCGCCACCATGCCCGGCTCATGTTTTCTATATGTTTTTAGTCAGCCAGCTAATTTCTTTCCATTTTTAGTAGAGACGGGGTCTGGCACTTGCTCAGGCTGGTCTCGAACTCCTGACCTAGAGCGATCCTCCCACCTCGGCCTCTCAGAGTGCTGGGATGACAGGCGTGAGCCACCTCACACAGCCAGAAATCTCTCAATTTTTAAATGTTGCTAACCGAACATTGAATAAGCCAAATAGAGTAGATCTTTGGGCCAGATTTTATCTCCCTTTCTGTGTGTGTGTGTGGTCTCTCCGAGCATATTCAGCCCTCAAATTAATTTCCTTCCCACAATTTCTAAGAAAAAAAAAAACTATCTTTTCAATTGCGGATATAAGAATGAAAAAGACACAGGAGTCCTAGAAGCTCACAGTCCAGTCACCGGTGGTTTTCTTTCTTAAAGGTCCTCATCTGGTGCCAGGTTCTTTAATGTCACCGTCCAAAGTTTGCTATCACTGTCTCTTACCTACAATACCCCCATCGGTGTGCTTTCCAAGTTTTGCCAGAGCTATTGCAAAATCCTCTTAAGCCGGTGGCTTCCTGCTCCCAGTTCCCCTCTGCAGTCACCCTGTCCTGTCATCTTCTCAAGGGTGATTCTCGAGTGGGTCATCTCTTCACTCTACCCCCACGGCTCCCTGCTGCCCATCCAGCTAAGAACAAAGTCCTCACTCTGACGTTTGCATCCTTCCAAAACTTGGCTTAGTTGTCTTTCCGGCCTTAGAACGCTTTACTTCCCTAGATTTCTATTTCCCTACCGTGTTTCCCCGAAAATAAGCTGGACCCACAAAACAAGCCCCAGCAGGATGTCTGAGCACGTGCGCAATAGCAGCCCCACCCCGAAAATCAGCCCTGGTGCCGGGCGTGGCTGCGCAGCGCGTCTGCACGACCCATGCGTGTCGTCGCGGAGCGGGAAAGGACACGAGCAGCCCTTCTCATCCGCCCCGTGACAGCTCCAGTGCTCGACAGGAGAGATCGGGGCTGGTGGCTCTAAAGGAAACAGAGTCGCAAGGCATTCGGGATGGGATTCGGGGTCTGGAGAGTGAGGATGATGTTCCAGAAGAAGACGACTTCACTCTATTTGAATCAATGTAGATGGTTGCACCGTGCTTAAAAAAAAATAACACATCCCCTGAAAATAAGCCCTAGGGTGTCTTCTTGAGGAAAACGAAATAGAAGACCCTGCCTTATTTTCGGGGAAACACAGTATTTCTCCTGGATACGCAGAAGCTCCCTTTGCTCAATCCAACCCCCTACCCAACGTGCTTCTGCTAGTTGTGGGCTACCACAGCTTGGGTGGCCCAAAAGCTAGCTCTGCCTGTCCCAGTTCTCTTCACCCTACAAGGTATTTCTCAAGCATAGCCTGCCTCTCTCGCCGTTCCCTGAAGCACTAGTGAGATACTCCCTCGTTCTTCACTCACTGGTTTATTCCACAAGCATTGCTTGAGCACCACGGGCCTCGGGGGCCCCTGCTGAGTACACGGCATACGGCACGCACAGAAAGAACCCTGAGCCCAGACCTGTGTGGTTTGCAGTCTTCGGGCAAGATGGGCCTCGGGCAGACACGCCCGCCAGTCAACATGAAATTGTAGCGACGGTGGATGGTAGAATGTAGTGGAAGGGAGAATTTTTCCACTCCCTTCCTCATAGTAGCATGACTACAAACTTCCACGTTTCCCCCAAAATAAGACAGGGTCTTATATTTATTTTCCCTCAAGAAGACACCCTAGGGCTTATTTTCAGGGGATGTATGATTTTTTTTAAGTACGGTGCAACCATCTACACTGGTTCAAATAGAGTGAAGTCATCTTCTGGAACATCATCCTCACTCTCCAAACCCCGAATCCCATCCTGAATTTCTTGCGACTCTGTTTCCTTTAGAGCCACCGCCCCGATCTCTCCTGTCGAGCACTGGAGCTGTCACGGGGCGGATGAGAAGGGCTGCTCGTGTCCTTTCCCGCTCCGCGACGACACGCATGGGTTGTGCAGACGCTGCGCAGCCACGCCCGGCACCAGGGCTGATTTTCGGGGTGGGGCTGCTATTGCGCACGTGCTCGGACATCCTGCTAGGGCTTGTTTTGCGGGTAGGGCTTATTTTCGGGGAAACATAGTAGCATGACTAAGCAGCTAAAAGAGTGACTTTTGACTAGATTTCAATCCTGTGCACAATAGCAAGGCTAAGCTACTATAGAGTAACACGTGACTAGACCTCAGTCTCGTGCGGACTTTGTAACCGTTTGCTTCTGGAACCTATAAAAGCCACCAGGCTCAGACCCCATGTTGCTCAGAATTTGGAGGCCAGACCCCTCTCAGCCGGCCTGTTCTGCAGGACTCTCCTGCGGCTCTCGGTTTGTTTCCCGGTCTGGTTTGCTGTAACGAGACAATTGATTTCCTTATAATTTATGTAGGGCAATCATACATTTCCTTGTTGTTTAGGATATTTCATCGTCACACAGCTTTTCATTACTAGGGATTTTGTTCATTGTGGCCAAGAACAGTGGGATTAATACCAGGACATTTCACACTGCAGCTCAGGTGAATTATGCATTTCTGAAGCCATGACCCTCTTCCTACTTTATTTGGATTTGTTTTTAATGGACAAACAAAAATGTACGTATTTATATCGTACAGCACGATGCTAAATGTGTGCATTGTGGAAAGGCTCAGTCAAGCTAATTAACATATCCATTACCTCATATACTTATCTTTTTTTTATTTTTATTTTTTGTGGTGAGAATGCTTAAAATCTACTGTCTTAGCAATTTTCAGCCAAGTCTGCCCCATGGGGACACAAGCCAGAGGGACATGAGTGCTTGACCCACTGGGTTACCAGACTTTGGCTCAAAATGTTTGGCTTCAAATATGAGAAAGTTGCACGAAAGATGAGATTGCACAATGACGTCCCTCCCCGCCTTTGACCAGCCCACCCTAGAGACGCTGCTGCTGAAGGAAGAAGCACGTTTTCTCCTTTTTCTCAGCAGGTAAATTTGCCTTCAGTCAGATTCAGCTCGCAGCAAAATGATCTCTTGTCCGATTTCTTCAGTTCTCTCACGATAGACCCTGCAAGTATCAGCACAAATCATTTCTTGGCTCTGACTTTGGCACCACATGGGTTCTTGAAAGACAGAAAGGGTTTATTTAGACTTGCAGACAGAGAGATATTACCCAGGTCTCTCCTGTCCCAAGTGAGGGGCGTCTGATCCAAGCCGGTTTAAAGAAAAAAAAGAAAAGGTGAGAAGGGATCAGCATTCTACCATCTATTTGCTAGTCAGAAAGTTTAAGCAAAGGGCCGGCTTCAGGAACAGCTGGATCCAGCAGTTTCAAATTATATGTTCAGACTCTGCTTCTTCACTTGTAAGCGGGAGCTAAACAGTGGGTACACAGACAGACCTAGAGTGGAATAACAGACACTGGAGACGCCAAAGGTGGAAGGGATGGGACCAGGGTGAGGGATGGAAACTCACCAGTTGGGGCACTGGGTACACTGTTTGGCTTGTAGGTAAACGGAAAGGCCACTACGGAATATATCTCTGTCTGCACTTGTACAAATCTCTGTATTCCCCGAATCTATAAAAGTTTTAAAAAATGAAAAAGTGAAAAAAAAAACTCTGCTCCTTATTTCCGCCTCTCACCTCTGTTTTGCTCCAAGACGGCTCCATCCTCAGGCAGGTTCAGCCAGGTGGCTGCAAACAACGGCCACCGGCAGCGGCCGGGCTCGCCTGTGCCCTTGAGCCTGTGAGCCCAGTGAACAAGGTCTGTCCTGGGACCCTCCAGAGATGGCAGGCTCCACAGGGTCGCGTGCCCGCCCCAGACCGGCTCTGTGCCCAGCGGGCTGGGATGTCCCGAGTGGCCATGCCTCGGTCGGTCGTGGGCCCCAACCTGCCAGCCGCAACCGCAGTGGGGGGCCGCGGGAGGAATCGGTGAAGACAGCCACACCCCAGTCACAGGTGAAGCAAGCGCCTTATAAAAAGAGTCTCTTTGTAGAGCCAGAAGTAAAAACAAAAGCAAAGCTTTCTCTGCAAAGTGGCCCCAGCTCAGCTCTCAAAAGAGCTAAGACGACAGGAGCCAAGCGAAGAGAAGGAGCAGCATCCTAGGAGAACGAGCCGGAGGAATCTAAGAGACTGAGACTGTGACTGTCGCAGGGTCGGGGAGTGGAGGCTCCGGTGGGAGGCTGGGAGCTGCAGTGAAGGCCGGGAGGAAAGCCAGGGCTCATGTCAAGAGTGATCAGCATGCCGCTAAAATTCCCATGCATCTCGATTTTTTAAAAAATCACTCGCAAGATAAGACACGTTTTTAAAAGGCCTGCATCCAGCGGCATAGGCGGCGTCTGAGGACTTTATCGTGCTCCCTGGGTTTTTGTTTGCTTTTTTAAAAATTTTTTCTTTATTTTTTTTCTATTTTCAATTGGCCAATTAATTTTTTTATTTCTTTTTAGTAGAGACGGGGTCTCGCTCTTGCTCAGGCTGGTCTCGAACTCCTGACCTCGAACGATCCTCCCGCCTCGGCCTCCCAGAGTGCCGGGGTGACGGGCGTGAGCCGCCTCGCCGGCCGAGGCCCCGGGTTTTCCGCTCCAGGAGAGAGTGGAGACGCGCCGAGCAGCTGTGATGGGAACGTTTCAAACGCGCACGGTGCGCTGCCAGGACTTCGATCCGGAGAGTTTTGAGACAGCAGAGTGACACGGCCGCTGCTGGTCCCGACGCGTCCGGCTGCGCGGGGTCCGGCGCGGGGTCCGGCTGCGCGGGGTCCGGCGCGGGGTCCGGCTGCGCGGGGTCCGGCGCGGGGTCCGGCTGCGCGGGGTCCGGCGCGGGGTCCGGCTGCGCGGGGTCCGGCGCGGGGTCCGGCGCGGGGTCCGGCGCGGGGTCCGGCTCCCGACAGGACGCAGACTCACGAAATGCCGTGGCGAGGCGCGGCCAGCCTAGCCCCGCACGGGACGGCCTGCGCCCCGGCCGGCGCCTCCCCCGGCCGGCGAGGCCTGGAGGAGGGGTGGGCGGGCGTCCTTGGCGGCGCCAGGGAACCCCGCGCGGGCCGGGAGGAAGAACGCGCTTGGGCCGAAGCCCAGGGCCGGGCGGGGGGCGTCTGTCTGTCCGTCCCCTCGCCGGGTGGTCCTGCCGCAGCGGGGCGTCTGTGAGACGTCGCGGCCGACGCACACAAACACTGAACTGTTTGCTGGAGAAGCCCTTCTTCTAGCCGCCTCCGCCTCGAGGCTCAGCGCAGGCTCTCCCTCCTCCAGGAAGCCCTCTCGGATTCCCGCAGACGGTCCCTGAGGTTCTCAGAGGAGAGTTGTGGTTTTTTTCCTCACTTTTTCATTTTTTAAAAACTTTTATAGATTCGGGGAATACAGAGATTTGTACAAGTGCAGACAGAGATATATTCCGTAGTGGCCTTTCCGTTTACCTACAAGCCAAACAGTGTACCCAGTGCCCCAACTGGTGAGTTTCCATCCCTCACCCTGGTCCCATCCCTTCCACCTTTGGCGTCTCCAGTGTCTGTTATTCCACTCTAGGTCTCTCTGTGTACCCACTGTTTAGCTCCCACTTACAAGTGAAGAAGCAGAGTCTGAACATATAATTTGAAACTGCTGGATCCAGCTGTTCCTGAAGCTGGCACTTTGCTTAAACTTTCTGACTAGCAAATAGATGGTAGAATGCTGATCCCTTCTCACCTTTTCTTTTTTTTCTTTAAACCGGCTTGGATCAGACGCCCCTCACTT
>VSMD01001781.1:0-37044 GCA_008750895.1 Mirza zaza | reverse complement strand
GCACTCGAATGTTTATAGCAGCACAATTCACAATTGCAAAGCTGTGGAAACAACCCAAGTGCCCATCAATTCATGAGTGGATTAATAAAATGTGGCATATGTATACCATGGAGTACTATTCAGCTTTAAGAAACAATGGTGATATAGCACCTCTTGTATATTCCTGGATAGAGCTGGAACCCATTCTACTAAGTGAAGTATCTCAAGAATGGAAAAACCAGCACCACATGTACTCACCAGCAAATTGGTATTAACGGATCAACACCTAAGTGGACATATAGGAGTAACATTTACTGGGTGTTGGGAGGGTGGGAGGGGGGAGGAAGGGAGGGGTATATACAACCACAACGAGTAAGATGTGCCACGTTTGGGGGATGGACATGCTTGAAGCTCTTACTCGTGGGGGAAGGGGGGCATGGGCAATATAAGTAACCTTGAACACTTGTATCCCCATAATATGCTAAAATAAAAAAAATAATAAAAATTAAAAAAAAAAAAACAGAATAATGCTTTTGAGATTCAACCATGTACTTGCATGTATCAGTAATTCATTAATTTTTATTGCTGAGTAGTATCTCATTACATGAATATACTAAAATTGTTTATTCACTAATCAGTTCTCCATAAGGCACTTCACAAAAACAATCACAAAAATACAAGATATATCCTTGACCCAGGCCTTACTTTATTTCCACTAAGATTACATCTAAAACTACAACATACAAAAAAAAAAAATCCACTGTGAGAGTCCGATAATACAACATATGGCAGCATTAATGCCATTATCTAAAGCTCTTGATAATCTATTGGAAGGATAATACAAGTACATTTTAAATACACAAGGATAAAACATTAAAAAATAAATAAGCATATTTTAAAAATAAAAGTTCTTTTAAAAAAGAACTTCTGGAATTAAAACATATAGTCACAGAAATGAAAAACTCGGTGAACTGAGTAAGCAAGACAATAGATACAGATAAAAGGAGAGTCAATAAACCAGAAGACAGAGCTGTAGAAATTACCCAGAATGTAGCATGTACAGATAGAATAAGTAAACAAGATTAAGAAATGCAAAGAGTAGAAAGAGAAGGTCCATCATATGTCTATTATGAATTCCAGAAGGAGAAAAAAGGAGAGGCAATATTCAAGCTGGGAAATTTCCAAAATTGATAGAAGACAGTAATTCTCAGTTTGTAAATAAATAAAAATAAGTTCAAACCTAGAGACAACACAGTAAGACTGAAGAACCTTTAAAGCAATAGAGTGAAATGCAGATTATCTACAAAAGAAAAAATATTCGTATTGACAGCTAGCTTTTCAAGAGGAACATTAGAAGTTCGGAGACAGTAGAATAGTATCTTCCAAATGGTAAGGAAGGGAAGGGGGGATGCCAACACAGAACTGTATATCAAAGTAAACTATTCAAGTTTATGTGTTGTAAACACAATATGAAAATTTCAGACAGATATATCAAACTAAAATATTCAAGTTTATGTTTCTAAATACAATATAAAAATTTCAGACAGGAAAAACCTGGCTATGATTCCAGGCACCACAAATTTTTGGTTGTAACCTCAGGCAAATCACGTAATTTCTCTAGGCCTAAGTTCTATGTCTACAAAACAGGAAAAATAACATTTATCATTAGGTTACTTTGAAAAGTAAATGTGATAATACATTAGCATCATTCCCGGCATATAACAAGCACTGAATCAATGTAAGGTATTATTTTTACTCTACAGTCAGTATTAATATTGAGAATTGAAGCACCTAATTTTTCCTCATAAACAAGAAATCAAGTGACCCAGTTTTCACTGTAAATTCCTAGAATCTATACTATAACTTGAATTACTTTTAACCATAATCTTGAAATAATTTTTTCAATCTTCTTTAATAAAAATTAGAAGAATTTCTAGAACTTTTTAAAGGTCAGTTTAAATCTTATGACATGAAATATGTTAGCAATATCTAATACTTAATAATATTTCTCTTATTTGAGTTTATCATGTATTCAAAAGATAAATTCAGCATCTTCTTGCAATACTTACTGCTGAACTGACCAAGTAATGTTACCCTATACAAAATGATCCAAATAATATATTTATCAAGGAGTTTTACACTCAGACTGAGAAGAGCTCAGTTCAAGTTCATGTACTGATCAAGAAGGAATATTCATTTGGTCCCAGAAAATTATGATGTGTCATTCTTTCATGACTCAGATCTAAACATAACATGTAAAGCCAAGTACCAACCTATCTCCTCAGCTACATCTCCAACTACTCACTCCCTTCTCTCCTTTAAATCCCCAAAACACACACACATACATACACACACGTACTCACATATGAGCTCTCGAACCCAACACGCTTGAATTTTTATCTCATGCCAAGACTAAGACATATAATTAGGAAAAATGAAAAACAAGCTTGTATCCAGAACCCAATCCTGCTTGAGTTGTCACTAATAATTTTTTAATGAAATCATATTTATAACTCTTTTGTCTCCACAGTGGTTTTTACATAGGAAATAAAACATTTTTCAAACTATTAATAATTTTATGTGCATGATATCTAATTCAGTTATACTTACAATACATGAGGCTAAGAAAAAAATTTCTGCTTTAAACTATTTTCATCCTCACACTTCCATATTTCTCATATGCTCCTTTTCCTTATATGAGTTGTAAATTCCTGAAAGTAGATGCTTATTTTAGAAATATTGAAGCAGCCTCAACTACAGCAATATGAACTCAGTAACACCAGTTAGAATGACGGTAAGCAAAACAACAAATCAAGTTTGACTTTCAGCATTATGTACCATAATCTACTAATTTCTAGGTTTTACATATTTAAAGAAAAAAAATGTTTCTCCAAATCACCAAGGTCCCATTTATTTCATGCAATGACTGCTATAAACACTAGCAATTAATACATAACCACAACTTCTCAAATTAATACATCTTGAAGTATGTTTTAATAGCAATAAATTAACCTACTATGTGAGTACCCATCACCAAAATGTTAACTTTACAAATCACAATACTTCCCATCTCTTTATGTGGGGTAGTATTCTCAAGGACTGTAGCTTGCCATGAATAATAGAAAATATAACTTAATCACAAACCCACAGATAACAGAAGAATGCCTATAGCAATGAAGTTACCTGAACTCTGCAAATACTTTAGAAAAAGAAAAATAATTGCCTATGAAACACAAAAGAATCTAGGTACATGGTTGTAAGAGCGTAAATGTTTCTCAGAAGTAAACATCACAATAATTTCTGTTCATGTACTAACTGGCGTCTTGAAAACATTACAAAAGATAGAAAATTGTGGATCATCTGCCATTTTATCTCAAGATGGCAGCCTGAACTATAAATTTTACCTTCACTGCATAATACCCCTTTTAGCATGAAAATAACAGTAATAATATTTATTGAACGCTTACTTGGCAACAGACAACATGATAAAAGTGGTTTTCTAGCCATTACCTCATTTAATCCTCATAACACTATGACACAAAAATGGTTACACATCCTCCCTCCCCATCTAATAGAGGAGGCACCTGAGGCTTTCCAGAATTTAAAATCCAGGCCATAGAGCTTGGATCTGAACCCAGATGTTTCTAACTCAGAGCCCGCTCTCCTAGCCCATTATACTCCACTGCCTCGAATGCCTCCAAAATATATCAACTCCTTTAAAGTTATGCAGCTAATCCAAAAATAAAAATAAAAGGCTCATTAGTAGAAATAATGTATTTTATAATTCATTTGTTCCTTAATTTCAGAGTGCCTTGATGACATAACATAAAACCTTTGAATACCATCTGCTTCATATTACTTTATCAAGTAGTCTTTCAACAAGTAATTTTATCACATTTAGCCACTCATTCATTCATCCAATCTACACTATTTAGTAAGCACCTACCCCATTAAACAATTATCTATGTATATATGTAAGAAACTATGTAAGGCCACACAGAATTTATGAAGTTAATTCTTGACTTCAAATAGTATTCTAATATTAGATATTAGATAACAGAAAATAAGAATATAAAATACCTACATTCGTACCAAGAAGTATGTTCATCCATGTTCATCCACAACTAAGAAAAATAAAACAAAACCTACTGATTTCTTCTCTTTTGTTCGTTTCCTCTCCTTACCTCCTAATACTAAGAAAAATGGAATGAAGGGGAAAAGAGAAAGAAAAGAATACTGACATATAAGGCCCGGCACGGTGGCTCACGCCTGTAATCCTAGCACTTGGGAGGCCGAGGTGAGTGGATTGCTCAAGGTCAGGAGTTCAAAACCAGCCTGAGCGAGACCCCATCTCTACTATAAAAAAAACAAATAGAAAGAAATTAATTGGCCAACTAATATATATAGAAAAAATTAGCCGGGCATGGGGTGGCGCATGCCTGTAGTCCCAGCTACTCAGGAGGCTGGGGCAAGAAGATTGCTTGAGCCCAGGAGTTTGAGGTTGCTGTGAGCTAGGCTGACGCCACGGCACTCACTCTAGCCTGGGCAACAAAGCAACACTCTGTCCCGAAGGAAAAAAAAAAAAAAAAGAATACTGACATATAAACATTCATAGGGATAGAGAAATAAATGAGACTAAAGGAATGGACTATTGAAATACAGCAAATGATGTTATATTATTTGTCTCTCAAACAAGTTATGAAAGAAAGAAATAAAATTGTTTTTTGAATACTCTCCTTAAGAAACACAAGTATGATTATACCACAAATAGGTATTTATTGAGCACTGAATTAGACTCTAAGTTTCTTTGAGAGGGGCTAGATTTTATTTGTGTGTCGTTAGTTTGGTGCACTATTTGACATACTTACAATAATGTTTCTTGAACTGAAATGCAAAGCATGTGTACTTTATAAATGTCCATAAAATTATCATTCTCAAGAGTTCTAGAATACCCTGGGGAGTAAATACGATTAGTAGTCAGTAATTAAGCATAAAAGTCTCTACAAAACACAAAAAAACCACTAAGACATGATTACAAACTATAAAAGTGTTTGTTAAAAATAGCTTCATACCAAAGGGATATTAAAAATAAAGATTTCAAACTAAAGCTCATTTTTTAATATGTTGCTTAATAGGAGTTTTTAACAATTACCAATAGACAGAAACAAAGTTAGAAAGGGACTTAAAAGGTCATTTATTCCTTTTCCATACCTTCAATTAAGAGCACAATCAAACCACCCGAGGCAAAAGAAATATATTTAAAGATATCAAGTGAAAATTAAACACCTACTCCATTTTTTAAACTACTCTCACAATTTATCTGGCAAATGCCTGTACACACCTGACTTTTACTAGGTATTCTAAGTTAAGGCATAATTTCCCTAGGTCTACCATATATAAGGATAGCTAAAACTGGCGAGAAAAATGTTTTTAAAACATTGAGCACATTAAAATATATACATATTTTTATTTACAAACATATGTTCAAATATCAGTAAAATCATAATATAAATCAGTTCAGAAATGAGATACAGAGAATCCAAGTATTATATGTTAGAGGTTTTGGGATCTCAAATCATCTAATGAAACTTCCCGTTTCTTTGAAGATGAAAAGAAGGCAAAAACACATTAGTATTAATGGCCTATAAAATAACATTTTATAGCATTAAAGGCAGCTTCATTTAAAAGAATAATCCTTCTACATATTCAAATCTTTATTCTGTAATATAACTACTACCTGATCTACTTGCTTACTATGCTCAAGTAAAGTCACAGAACATGGCCTTTTTGTCAGACAGAAGTGACAGTTGTGCCACACTGTTAGTAATGTAACCACACTAGACCAATCTGGCTCAATTTTTTTTTTATTTTAGCGTATTATGGGGGTACAAGTGTTAAGGTTACGTATATTGGCTCAATTTTTATGCAACTAAGTTGTGAGTTGTTTTTCAGTTGCCATGGACCCCCAGGTTGAAGGTCATATAACGTGAGCGTGCCCAGATGAATCAAGCATGCACCCATAGGTGGAACGTTGTTTAGAGCAACAGTGAGGACTGAATTAACAAGTGGCCACCACATGCAGGATCCAGGATCCAATCAGATTAAGGCCTGGCGTGACCCCACGGCAGGACCCAGTCAGATCATGGCTCCCAACATCAACTCATTGCAAAATCCAATGTTTATAAAATCCTATGTTTATAAAACCAACACAACCTTTGTGTTTGGTGACACAAAACGTTGGGAACTATTCCCAGTGTGCACCTTGCTTGTGCCAGGTAATAAAAACCCCCTGGCTATAACCAACTTAGCTGTGCCGACTGACTTGATATCCACCAAGCGAATGAACGCCTCTGCTGGGGAGGCAACAGTAAAGAAGGGGGAGAAGAGAGATGCTTTCAGTTGTTGAGCACTTAGGGTTTACTTCCATTAAACTGTTTTGTCTTCCCATAATCATATAAAATCGATAGTATTAACACCACTTATGAGATAAGGGTATAGATTTGAAGACTTGCCTATGATCACACAGAAACTAAGTTGTACTTCCAGAATTAGACAACACAAGGAGTCAGATCTGTTTGGCTCCTTCCACTATATCACTTTCAGTAAATGATAGCTAGGCAAACGTTCTCTATAAAAGCATATGAATATTAAGAATATTACTGTAAAATGTTAAGAATATTACTGTAAAATATTGAGAAAATAAAGTATAAAGTAGTAATCTATAAGGGTCTTTCTAGTTTTACTGTTATATTTATTTAAAATAGACAATTATTAGTTAAATTGATAAATCTAAATGGTTGAGGAATGATCCAATCATCAGATCTTGGCCTGGATTCTGTTCTCTTCAGCAACACATTAGGCTACTGGTTTCCTCAGTAGTTAAGGTCCCCCTTAATAAATCAATCAAAATTTAAAGAGAAAAATCACACAACCTCATGTTTTACTGCCATTGAAAACTGATTTCCAATTTCACTCAATAAAACAGTTCTTACTTGTCCTTGCTCAGTTCCTTTCCTACAGTGGCTATTCCAAATCTCCATTGTTCTGCTTTCATACCTCAATCTCTTCTCTTACCAGTTGACCTTTACTCCTACTTACCTCTTAGAGACCAAAAGCTTTGACCTTTCACTTTTTTTAATACCCAACATGTAAATATCTATATCTAGTCTCATTTCTTCCTTTCTCATTGCTGCTTCTCGTCTATCAATACTAGCACAGTGCCTAGGAATACAGCTAGTAGTTAATTGATCTTTCTTAAATGTGACAAATTAATTCAAGAACAATTTTTTCACTCTCCTGCTGAGGCAGGGGGATCCCTTGAGGATAGGAGTTCAAGACCTGGGAGGCTAAGGTGGAAGGACTGCTTTCACCCAAGAGTTGGAGGTTACAGTGAGCTATGATCATGCCACTGCACTCCAGCCTGGGTGACAGAGCAAGATCCTGTCTCAAAAACAAAAACAAGAAAAAAAAAAACCACCCTACAAACTTTTGTTAGTTACTGCCTCATCTCTTTCTTCTCTTCATAGTCAAGCTCCTTTTTAAAAAAAAGTGTGACTGGAAATTTTATATTAAGGAAGTACTGTCAAGTAGGATAATGATATTAAAGTCATTTTTTAAAAAAGAATCCTTAACTTTTAAAAATACATATTGAAATAATTACACAAAAAAAGATACGATATCTGCATATCTTCAAAATAATCCAACTGGGAAACAGGGATTATAGATAAAACAAGCTTGGTTATGTGTTCATTCTTCAAGCTAGGTGACAGTTACATGGGGGCTCATTCTATTTTCTCTTCTTTTGCATATGTATTGTTATGGAAAAATTTAAACATTTTTAAAGTAGCCTATGCTCACTGATTCCTCTTCATTTTTGCAGTTTTGAAATGATTTCTAGCCACAAAATCTATTGGACACTTCTCAACCTTAACCTTATGTGCCCTCTTGAAGGCACCTGATGCCCTGGTGCCTGCTTCTTACTTGCCTCTGCTCTGTTGTCTGTTATACTCTCTCCCAGGTCTTCTTCCTCTCTGCCTCCTAACCTCAGTCTCATATGAGGGCTCTTCTACCGTTTCTTCTTCAGCATGGATCCTTCCCCAAACACACACACACACCCCTTAAATGCTGCTGCTTCCAGAGTTCTATATTCATACCTCTTCCTTTTTCTTTTTACTCATTCCTCCAAAGTGAGCTGTTCCATTCTCTCCTGTAAATTCAACTATTAATACTTATCTACATGCAAACTTCTATCTCCAACCCCAATCTCTCTAAACTCCAGACCCAAATGCATCCCACCTGAATACCCCACAGGAACCTTGAACAAATATTTGAAACTGAACTAATTTATCTTTATCTTCACCCCAACAAAAACTTCTCATCTCAATCAAGGGTTTCACTATCCTCTCTGTCATCCCTAGCCAGAAATCTAGAAATCATTCATCTTGGGGTTCAAAATCTCTCTAGCTCCCAACATCCAAATTCTTTTTTTTTTTTTTTTTTTGAGACAGAGTCTCACTTTGTTGCCCAGGCTAGAGTGAGTGCCGTGGCATCAGCCTAGCTCACAGCAACCTCAAACTCCTGGGCTCAAGCAATCCTGCTGCCTCAGCCTCCCAAGTAGCTGGGACTACAGGCATGTGCCACCATGCCTGGCTAATTTTTTCTATATATATTAGTTGGCCAATTAATTTCCTTCTATTTATAGTAGAGATGGGGTCTCGCTCTTGCTCAGGCTGGTCTCGAACTCCTGAGCTCAAACAATCCGCCCACCTCGGCCTCCCAGAGAGCTAGGATGACAGGCTTGAGCCACCGCGCCCGGCCCAAATTCTTATTAAGTCATATCAATTTTACCTCTCAAATATTCCTCAAATCCATCTCTTTCTGTAACTCTAACTACTTAGTTCAGACTCTCTTCATTTCTCTATTGGACTTTTGTTTTTCTACAAGTGGTTTCCCTACCATCACTCTAATCTTTCCTCTCCTAGGTCCACTTTCCACAGTAGAGCTGGAGTTATCTTTCTAAAATACAAACCTGATGACATCACTACTCTATTTGAAATTTTTCAATGGCTGCCCCAAGTTAAGAAAAATTCTAAACTCTGATCATGGTACCAAGTACTTTAAGATCTGGCCCCTCTCACTACTTGCAAACATCCTGGGATCCAGGCACTCAGAACCACCTAGGGTTCCCCAAATAAAAAACACTCACTCTTAAATCTATCCCTTGCTTATGCTGTGCCACTTACCTAGAATAACTTTCCTCATCCTCTCCCCAGTGAAAGCTTATTTGAATTGTCTTAACACAAGACAAAATTCACATCACACTGAAGGCCTCCCCTGACCTTGTTAGGATCTCTCTAGTAACTGACAGGGAGAATGGCATCAGGACTTGAGATCATGACTTGTACCATGACTCACGAGTCCCAGGAGTTGAAATCATTTCCAGGTTCATACTTTACAAAAGTACGATTTTGGGCAAGGTTTCTAAATTTGTTTCCTCATCTCTAAATAACAGTAACTAATTTACACAGTTGCTGTAAGGATTAAGTAAGAAGCTGCATGCAAAATACTCTGCACAATGCCTCCTGTAGGGTGTAAACTATTTAATACATTTTATTGTTATATGATTATTTATTTCCACTCTGGGTCCTTACAATTTGCACCTATCTCTACCACACTACAGTGATGACAGGACTGTTTGCCCATCAAGACATAGACTCTCTTCAATTCATCCCTTTATTCTAGCCACTTGGCACGATGCCTGATGCACAGTAAATTCTTCACGGATCATGAATGATTATATAAAGTACTTCAAATCTCTACACTGTGTAACATAAGGCCTCAGTTTTTTTCTTACTAAACCTACTTTCCATCTCTTTCTTGTACAAAATTGCTGTGTTTCAGTAAAATTTACAGCTTCATTTTAATTGAGAGAAAATAAATTTTATAAGTTCTTGGTCTTATTTTTTTGTTTCTAAAAACACACAATAAGCCCATAATCAACGAATTACTGTACAAAACAGCAAACATCTAAAATGGTTACCTACCTACTGACAAATTTTCAAGGAAGGTTTTCTAAATCTGTATCTGCTTCCTTGCCACCAGGCCTTGGGTTGACTCTAACGACTAAGGTGCATTCCAAAGCATAAAAAAACACAAATCAGAATATAACATTTTTCATTCTGTAAACTTGCTCCTGAGAAATTCTGAAAAAACACTGGAACGATCAAAGAAAATAATTATTACTACCTACTGCTAAAAAAGAAAGTCTTTGCTTTAAAAGTTACTAATAATTTAAAGCTGAACTAATCTTCAAAGTAGAATCGAAATCTGTGTAGGCAGTGTTCAGGTTGATGGGGGGGAACTCATTTCACAACCTTGAACCTCAATAAATAAAATGCAAAACGGTAAAAAAAAAAAAAAACATATATCAGCATATAATAGCAATGATATCTCTACTTCCACACTTAACCTTGTAAACATTACTGCCCTTTGAGTAATTGCTAATTGATGAGTTTAATATGCAAACACCTCTGAGCTACTTTAACCATGACTTAATATCCAGAAATAAACGAATCCAGGAAGGGAAAAGCCTGTTAAAACACGGTTTCTCGGGGCTCACATCAAATGTGTGACATACATACGGTTCTGCACCGAGGGGCAGCAACCTGGGAGGGTCAGAGGCGCCGAAGGCCCGAGGCCCTGCAGCTGGGGCGGCTGCTCATCCCTGGGACTACGCTGGGCGGTGGCCCAGCCTGGGTGGGGCTGAGTGCTGCAGCCGGGGCGGGCCAGACCACAGGGCGGGAAGCACGAGTCTCACCTCCACTTCCCTTTTCCTGCGCACAGACCCCAGTTCGGCGACCACCCCAAAGCCCCCACAAGACAAAAGAGAGATTTTTCTCCCTCTCGGTCCGCTCAAAGTTTATCGGTCTCTGCCAGCGGCCGGGGCCGCCGGGCTTTGTAGTTCCCCAGGCCGAGCCGCCCCGCCGCGACCGCAAGCCCGCGGAAACGCAGAACTACAATCCCCATGATGCTCCGCGAGCCCCCGCGCCCGCTCCTCTTCCCCTCCCCTCACGGCGGCCCGTGCCCGAGGAACCCCGCGGCGCACGGGCCCGGGGCCTGCGGCGGCGGGGGGCGGGGCGGGGCTGCCAGCTCGAGCACCCCTCCACCTGCTGTCCCGTTCGCGCCCCTCTCCTTCGGATTCATTGCCCGGGTGCCGCAGTTCATCGCACCGTTGGCGATGCAGTCCAGATGGGGTGGGGGTGGGGCGCCGGCCGCCGCCGCCGCGGAGTCCGTTAGTTCGCGACGTGCGTGAAGAGGCGGCGGCGGCGGCGTAGGGTTGCCATGGCAGCCGCGGGCCGCGCGGTGGGGGCCTAGCGGGGCGGGAGCGCGGGGGCTCCCCGTCAGTTCCGGGAGGAGCCTGTGGAGCCCGCCAGTGTGCGGGCGCAGGGAGGCGCGAGGGCGCGTAGGGGCAGAGGAGGGAGATGGTGACATTGAAGAGGACGGGCGGCTGCCTGGGCTGGTCGTGCCTGGTGAGCTGCGGCCAGCCCCGGCGGCACGGCGCACTCGTGCCTGCGGTATTCGGAGAGGACGCCTGTGGCGTCAGAGGAACGAGCCCCGGAGCGTCCGGCCCAGCCGCCTTCCCCGCCGCGGGTCCGGGCATCCCTCGCCGCGACGTGGGGAGCCTACGCTGCCTCTGTGTTGGTCACCGCTCAGATCGAATTCGCAGTGTCTCCCACCTCTTTTCTGCCATTCTCTAGGGAGTGGGATAGAAAGGAATTATTCAGTAAGATGGAATGCGTACGGCCTCGATTGATTGTTGATTGATTATTCAGGAGGTTTTCGAACTTGTAAAGTGGCATTGATTTCCATTGAATTTGGGCCTATCCTGTGCCTTAGGCAATCGTTTGCTGACTGTCCAGGATCGTCTCAGAGTATAAAGAGGGCAAGAGCGTGGGCTTCTAGAACCCAGCCTTGGCTAGTGACAAAAGTCAAGAATGGTGGTGGGGGAGAGGTTTGACTGAGGAAGGATTTTCTGTAGTGATTAAAAAGCTCTATCTCTTGCTAAGGGTTTAGGTTACAGAAGTAAATCCATTTGTCACTCATGTACCAACATTTAAGATTTGTACATTTCACTGCATGTAAATTTACCTCAAAAAGGAACACAAAAATATTAGTTACTATTAGAGCTGTAGATGCTAATGAAATGACAGAGATATTCTAGGCCCAATCTTCAGATTTTATAGATGATGAGGAAACTGAGGCCTAGAGATTTAATAGGGGAAAAAAAAGGTAGGGGAGTGAATTTACTGACTCTGTCATTTTCCATTTGTCAATTTCTTGAGACATTATGGTTGAAAATAGCAAGCTACTATGTGTGTAATCCAATTGGGTCACCCTGTCACAGAGATTTTTGTCCCTTATCCACCTTTTGTCATTCCTCAAGGCCAAAGTCCTGTCAATGATTGCACAGTCCTGGGGGGTGTACAATCTCACCATCATTTCTGGCTCTGAGTTCTTGCTTTCTCTGAACACTTAGACTCCCTCACATCTCATCTCTTGCAACTCTTTTCTCTCTACTCCTACTGACACATAATGTGGAAATCAACCCCTTTTCTTTGGTTGTATAACGGACTCTTCTGTAAGTCTGGAGCAACTGAGGAGTTTTAAATGAAGGATGCAAAAAACCTAAAATTAAAAATCCCTGCTCTTAAAATTCCTTCAGTTCCCCTCATAGCATTTTTATCCACTGACCCCCATCCCTTCAGCATAAGTTGCACCTTTCCACAATCCACTATCTCTCTGGTCCTGTCTCTCCCCCCTCCTTTTCTCTCTTTATTCAGTATTTTTAGTTATCTCAATCTCCTATACCTTCATGGCTACCTACTATTCCTAAACTGTTTATCGAGATATTTTCCTACACAAAATAACTTCCCCAAGAGGAACTCTGGTGCCAGCTAATAATATTGTGCATCCCAGTGTATATCTTCATATTCTATTCAGTTCATTTCACAGTATAGTTAATAAATATTAAGCAGCTTATGTACATGACCTATTACCTTCATAGTGGGTTCAATTATGAAAACCATTTTCTTACATCCATAATAATGGTTTACTCTATTAGTATAAATGAGGAAGCAAATTATAGTAGCTGGAACCTGCTTTCTAAGAGGAAGAAAAGCAAAGTCGACATAACCATAGTTTATATTATACAGAAGAAATGACAGCATTTAAACCATAAAGTCCAGAACAAAATCTGAATATTAAGCCACCTCACAGCCTTACAGAAGCAACACCTGTACCTATCACCTGTAGTAATTTGGTTACAACTCTGCATATGTAATGAGCATATAGATTCTCCTTTACTCCTGGAGGTGATGATACTGATCTGCTACCAGCTGAACACATGTTTTTGTAGTAGGGATGATAGGTTCACCTGATCCATCTATCCCTCATCTGGTTTCCCTTGTGACCAGTCGCTTGTCTGAGCAAGGCAGCTGGCCAGGGTTGTAGTGCAGCCTGCAGCCATGAAGAAGTCTCCAAAGGCAAAGTCCCAATGCATAGTGCTCCTTGTTTTTTGAAGCCAGGATCCCAGAGAATCAGCTCATCAGGACAAGCCACTGGAGAATGGATGACAGCAGCACAAACAAACAGCTGCTTTGCAGGGAGCTGGGGGTGAGCAGTCACTCAAAGGAAGACCAAGAGCCACTGAAGCACAGCCTTAAAATGCCTCACGTGGCTATGGACAGCTGGGAAGGAATGGGGACTGACGATGAACTGGAGTTCACTGTTTTCACTGGCTACTTTAGACCCATCCAAGTGATAAACACACTGTGCAAATCCAAAAGATGGAGCTGAAAGTAGTAACAGATTAATCCACACAGGCAGTGGGGGCAAAAGCCACCACTTTTTAAAAAGACTTAATGCATCTAATTCAAAGTCAGAGGTTTTTCCTCAGTTCTCAGTCTTCTTGGCCTCTGTAGCATTTGGCATTGCTGACCACCCTCCTTGGTGGCCTATGACTGGTTCTCTTCAAAGCCTTCCGACAAGACTTCATTGTGTTATTCACCAGCTCTTCTACCTGCTCCTTAACTGTAGGGATCCTTCCCAAGGTTCAATCTCTACACCCTCTCCATCTCCAGGCTGCCCCCTCTCAGCTCTGGTGACACTCACATTTCTCTTGCTAGTTCTGATCCCCAAGTTCCAGTGCTGCACCCAGCAACCCTTGTGCTTCCTCACTTGTACCTATCTGTTGTTTCTCTTCTCTTCACCTGAGATGCATTGGAAGATTAGATTTATGCCCTTTTCTCATCTAAATTCTACCTCTTCTGCAAAAACTAACATGAAACCTCTGTGTGAAAGGTTTCCAGATCATTCCTGCTCACAATTGTTATCACCCTGCATTGTACTCTTAACATTTCCTGCCTAGATTACTCACTTGATAAGCAGCCATACTGCCCAGTGGCAGCTAATCCATTGTTTACTCATTGGCTTTCATCTTTTCTCCTCACTATATTTCAAGCTCCTCCAATGTGGCATTTCTGGCTATTCCCAAAAACAACTTCATAATACCTCATGTATAATAAGGACACAGTAAATCATTTTGATTGGTGGTGTGGAGTACCTTGAAAGGAAATTCCTTTAAGTCACTTTTGCTATGAGAGGAGTTCAGGAGGTAAGTAGCACTGAATTCCAATATTCAGTTCCCAGCTACTGGTAAAGATCTCCTATGCAAGAGTTTTCCTTACTGTGGGGTCACAGCCTATTAGTAGTTCATGAAATCAATGTGATGGGTCCCTTCTAGCTGTGTGATATTTCAAATGTGATAAGACAAGGCAGTGTAGGGTAGAGTACAATAGACTAGAATGTAATGTAAGATTAGATTCAGAGGGTATGCTCATAGTTAAAGTATTTTGTGGCAGTTATTGAGCTTGGTCTTTCAGCTTCAAACCTACCCTCTATCCTCTGTTTTGTGTCGGTGGGACTGGGACTGTGCAAACCACATTTTTCCTTTGTCAGAAAGGAGCAAATTGTTTCCTCTCCTGCAGTACCCTCAGTAGTCAGAGGACAGAGGAGGCCTGCTATGATTGACAGCATCCCCTCCACAATGGCCGATTAGCCAGGTGGCAGTTTTACCTGTCTCCAGCTTCATGTGCTTCAGAACTGGCCCATGACATATCTTCTCCCTCTGCCCCAGAGTATTCTTAGCATCAGACAGGCAGTGTTCCTCTTTCAGAGTCTGCATCCCATCCCCAAAGGGCCTCTCCTCTGAACATCTGGGTTCTGATAACCCCAAAGGGCCTCTCCTGCAAACGTCTGGGTTCTGATAACTCCAGCTTCCTCTTCTCTCTTTGGTCTCTAGCTCTAGAGGCAAGAGCTGCTTCTTGCAGGTTCTACCTATGTGTCACTTTTATCCCTTTTTTAATGTTTCAGTCCCCCAACATCTGTCTATACAGTTCCTTGTGCTAAATTCTCTCTGTTGAAATACTTAATCTAGTTCCTGTTTTCCTGACTAATATGGATTTTGGGAAGTAAAATATATTTCCTGCTATGGAATGTCCATCAAAAGAGTTTAAGAAACACTGCCTTAGAGGAGTGGTGAATTCTTAAATAAACAAGACAGTTGCCCTGCGAGCCACGGGGCCAGTCCTAACATGTAGAAGTACTCTGAATTTCAGGCCCATGAAGAGCAAAGACCCAGTTCCACTACTGCAGCTGTCACTGTCCCCAGCCTGGCCTGTGGAGATCGCTACAGATGACACTGCAGTTGTCCACCAGTTTGGCCTGAACTCCAAGCTTCATCTGGAATCGGACCTCTCAGACATGCAGAAACTCAGCTTCTTTACTAGCTACCCTCTTGCTCCTTATTAGTAAGGGGGAGGAAGCAGAAAGTTAATGAGGAAGAAAGCTAGGAAGCAGTACAGAGACATACAGTGAAGTGGAACTCGATGAGTGGAAGAGAAGCGTTAAAAAGATATATTTGCAGGGTGGCCATGTTGTCTCCTGATGCTGCCTTTTCTTGCAGATATTATGAAGCGATAATAGGCAAGAGAAGGAAATGAAGAACCTTATACCTTATACCTACATTTCTGCCTTATCCAGTCAAAATGAAGTTTTGCTCTATTTTATTCGTGAAGCAGCTATACTTATGCTTCAGTCTCCCATTAGAAGCCAGACTCACTTAATCACATATTCCTAATGAAAAGAACTGCTCCACAGTTTAGGAATTCAAAATATTTCTTATGTATGCCAAGATAAACACAAAACCTCTTGGCAGTAGTCTATGAGGATTCTCCTTACTTATGATTTTGCATTTCTTTATGCAAATTTAGAAATATGAACAGAAAACCCAGGACTCGAGGCTGTTAAGTGGATTTGTAACACTTTGTTGTGGGCACATAATGAATGAATATATAGTCATCTGTGATAGCTAGTGGAATAGTATTTTCATTGAGCACTGTAGTATATCATCATGTATACTCTGCTAGGTATTAATACATTAGCAATACTTCTTTCACCTAACTGTTTTAGGACCTTGCATTTAGTAGAGGAATACATAACTAAATGTGAATTACTCAGGCAAATGTTGGCAAGAGTCACTTCATTTGTGACAGGCAGGAGTATCTTACAGTGAATTGAAAAGCATGTCACCGTCTGATTTATCCACTGAAGCATGTTACAATGTAGGTGGCATGTCACAGAGGAAAAGCAGCTTGCGATCAGGTTTTCTATTCATAGAAGACAGTGTTGTGCCAAGCAGCCCCAACCGCAAAACATTTCAAGTCTGAAAGAAGAAAAGAGCAATACAGCTAGGATCCGATTTCCCCTTCTAAGGATATACCTCCACCCTAGAGGGCCCCTCTCATTCCTGAAATCCTTTCTTTTCCTAATGGGGCCAGAAGTCCTGTTCTGCTTCAACTACAGAGAATTAAGAGTGATGAGCTGTGGAGGAAAATTTTATTTTCTTTCTTCCCTCTTGTTTCTCTGATGCATTTTAGGTCTTCTTTGTGATTTAAGTGCATAAATGATACAAAATTATAAATGTTGGCCTACACAAGTCATTCCTAAATGGTTAACTATTCAAGCAAACTGTTCATCGTCCTATTCCCCTTGATGTTCTCTCCTTATGCTCACCAGGCTGCCTAGTTCCTTTTTCGAGTCTCACCTCAAACTTCACATTTCCGAAAACCTGTCACTGACAGTAAAGAATTCTAGCAGCACTTATTCAACCTCATCTCAACTCCTTTTCCCCAAATCCCTAGTTTCCTGGTCTTATATCTGAAATTGAAGTTAAGATGAAATAAAGTAAAGATGGCAATTACATAAGATTTGGAAGAAACATATGTTTCTTCTCGCTTGATCTATGCCAGGATTTACACCTTCATGACAGATAAGCCTTTGAGCTTTTTTAACTTTTTAAAACATATAAAAAAAAAAAAAATTGTAGAGTGTTGCATAACAAAAAAACCCACTGGTACCCACCACATTCTGATTTTGATGTTATTTCTTGGATGCATGTTTTTTTACTATTATTACATATCCCTGTAAGTATTATATAATATTATTTTCATGTGTTCAAGCTTTATATAGATGTTGTCATACTATGCTTTCTTGAGATGGACCTTTTTTGTTCGATTGAGTTTCTGAGATTTATCCCTGTTAACAAACATAGATTTAGTTCACTCATTTTAATTGTTGTTACCATATAACACAATTCATCCATTCCCAATTGATGGATATTTGGGGTTTTTTTCTATCCTTCACTAGTAGTAAAGAGTATACAATAAACATTCTTGGATATTTCCTTGTACGTATGTGTGAAAGGTTTTATAGGAATAGAAGGGGAATGACAAATAGCAAAGCATGTTCATCGCCAATTTTCCTAAATTTTACCAATTGTCCCCTAAAGTGGTTGTGTCCATTTACACCCACAACAGCAATGTAAGAGAAATTCTACTTTATCTTATCTTGGAATTATTCAACATTTCTATTTTTGCTTGTCTGATGAGTATGAAAGCGTATTTGGATTTGATGTGGGTATCACTGTATGAGCGCTGTCAAGTCAGGAATATGAGCTGAAGCCAAGGAAGAAGAGGAAGTCAAATATAAATTAGGCAGCACATTAGTTATCTACAGCTGCATAACAAATTACTGCAAACTTACAGTGTCAAAACAACAACATGTATTTAGCATCTCACAGTTTCTGTGGGTCAGGAATCCAGGCACAGTTCAGCTGAGTTCTCTTCTCCAGGGTGTCTCACAAGGCTGCAATCGAAGGCTTGACCAGGGCTGGGGTCTCAGCTGAAGCCATGATGGGGGAAGGATCTGCTTCCAAGGTCACATGGTGGTTGCCAGAATTTAGTTCCTTGCAGGCTGTTGGACTGAGGTCCGTCCTCCGTTCCTTGCTAGCTCTGAAAGCAGAGGCCGCCTTCAGTTCTTTGCTATATGAGCCTCTACATAGGGCAGCTCATAACATGCCAACTGGCTTCATCAAAGCCAGCAAGAGTGAGACGTGCTAGAAAAACAGAAGTCAGAATCTTAAATAATCTATTCATGGAAGTGTCATTCTTTGCATGTTCAATTGGTTAGAAGCAAGTCCCACATCTCACCCATACTTTCGGGGAGTATGAATAATAGGACGTGAGCATCATTACAGACCATCTCACAGTCTATCCACCACAGGCAGGAGTTAAGGATAGTGATTAGCCTGCCATTACAGACCCAAAATAATAGTGGCCTAAACAAGTGAACTAGAGATTCTTTTCTCCCTCATTTAAAAGTGTGGATAGGCAGTGTAGGGCTGGTATGGCAGCTCCATAATCATCAGGGACTCATGCTCGTTCTGGCTCGTTGATTTGCCATTCACAACATGTAGCTTCTACCTCATTGTACAAGATAGCTGCCCCAGCACTTGCTATGGTGCTGCATTCCAACCACTCGAATTCATTTTACATGCTATGGCCAGAATCATTGTGTGAAAATGAAAGTCTCATCAGATCACTTCTCTGGGTAAAAATCTTCAGTAGCAGTTCCAGCCTACAAGAGAGAATCCCAAATACTTTTTTTAAATCATCAAATCCTGTATTCGGCACAGATGTACAAACACACACAAACACACTCAGCCATACATCTATAACTGAAACGTAAGTTTCATGAAATGACACTCACACTACATTATGTGCTTTGATATTATCTACTCTTGTTTCATTTACATTTAATGTGTGAACTACTAATAGGTGTAGAGAAATACAGGACACAGCGCAGAGTATATGGGGCTTCCTTTTCCTTATTCTCTGCACTCCAACCTGCTCATACTGCCAGACCCCTGTGCAGACACAGCTCCTCCTTCTCCTACACCCACCTTCCACTGTGCCTTCTATTTTCCCAGCTCCGCTTGGCTCTTCAGAAACCCATTCCCCGACCCCTGTCCTCTTTCTGTGTGCCCCATAGAACCCTCTGCCCCCACCACCATAGCACTCTGCTGGCTCAAATCGTCTGTTCATTTCTCCATTTTCCCACTAAACAACAGGCTCCTTGAGAATAGGGAGTAGGTCTCTACAGTTTTGTAGCCCTAGCCCTAGCATAGTGCCTAACAGAAAGTCAAAATTTAACAAATGTCTCTTATGTGACTAAATAAATGAATGAACGTCACAGAGAAAGAAGTTCCTGACAACATTATTTGAAAAATCTATTGTACATAGAACTTTGTGCTAGGGAGAATTATGAAAAAAATAGTGGAATTTGACAGTGCTAAATAAAAAAACAGATATAAAATGACCTGTACTTATAAATAAGGACTCTTTATATCTACAACTAAGTACCATCAGATGTCTCCCCACCAGTGGATTGAATGATGCAAGTGGGATTGAAAGAACTCGTTTCTTTCATCCCTTCTCTTTACTGATTCCCTCTTTTCATCTCATAAGAGACAAACCTCAGACATTGCTTTCCTAACCCAGGTCTGCTCTCGAACAGTGAGGCCCAGTGTTGAGCGAAGAACAGAGCTGTTCAAGTGATTTTTAATCAAGCACTCCACATGACTAATTCGGGCCCTCCAAAATAGTCCCAGGGAGCCAAAATGAGGTAATATGGCATGTTACGGACTTCAAGGGCCGTTAAGGACACACACAGCAGCTGGTGCAGAGGCCATTAGGAGGCAAAACATTCAGGAATGCAGCAGAGGAGGGAATGTGGATCCAAATGGATTCAGTGACTCCCTTTAAGCACTTCTTTGACCCTGGGGAGCCCAGTCTGCTCAGGTCAGTTCTGCAACCCTGGCTGGTGAATTAATGAATAAACTAGGCCAAAACCAGATGCAGGCTATATTAAAAGGAATTAAATATTGTAAGGTAACCACGCATGCTTTGGGCTTAATTTAAAATCCCAAGAGCAGAATAACAGCAATATAAATAACCTGACCTCTCTCAAAATACTGCCTTCTCCCACTGGTTATTAATAATAGCAACAGCTTGTATTTACACCAAGTTTTATAACCTATGAGATGCTTTATCTCATTTTATCCTCAGAGCAGCCCTGTGTGGTAGGGATAAGCATTATCCTCATTTTGTAGGTAGGTGAGGAAACTGATGTTCAGAGAGGTTAAACTACTCTCTGTAGGTCACACAGCAAGTAAGTGACTTGAACTGTTTGGGATTCTAATTTATAGGAGTGCCAATCTGTTACAAGAGAACCCCAAGGCTACCAGCTATTAAGGTGTATGACCTTGGTCATGTCTTTCAATCTTTCTGACCTTCACTTCATCACTTATAAAAAATATATACATAATAATACCTTCCTTATCTGCCTCAAAGGGTGCTTGTGAGGACAAAACAGTATGTATGAAAGTGCTTTATAACTAAAGTGGTAAATTACAGATGTCAGATATTAGCAATCTTTTCTAACAAAACAGTAATGCCTGTTATAATCTTTTTACTTTGATAGTGCCTTTCATTGCAGCCATTCAATAATTTTGCAGCTTATTATAACCTATATAACACCCCCAGTTGCTACTGTCTGTAAAGGTGCACAAGCAGCTGGCCAGTGAGGGAGTGGGAAGCTCTTTCTTCTCAGCATGACTTCCCAGCAGGGACTCTCAATGTTGTAGCACACTGGAATCCCCTGGAAATCTTTACACATGCGGGTATCCAGGCCTCAGCCTGACCAATTAAAAGTTTAATCTGGTGGGTGTAAAGTTTTCCAGTGGCGAAAGAAACAGACAGAGAGAGAGAGTGGGGCCAAACAACGTGGTTTTATTGAGCACTCCCGGGAGAGGTTCGTGGGTCCCAAGAGAAGGGGGCTGGAGAAGTCATGCCCATTTGAAAGGAGGGAAGGCTTTTATACCGTTTTAACTGGGCTGAGGACTTTTGTCAGGAAGAGCTGGGGTTTTTCCACTGTGACCTTTGGTGGTCATTGAGAAATAGGAGAGGCTGGCGGTATTTGCAGAATCCAGGAGCCAAAAACTTTCTTATCTGGGTGGACATTCAGGTGTTGTTGTTTTCAGTGGGGCCTGGTAGTTGTCCTTGGCAGGTCTGGTCTCGTGAGCCTTTTCTTTTTGATTTAGGGAGGGGAGGGGGGACCCGCCACCAGCCTTACAGTGGAGAGGAACTGGGCATCAGTATTTTTTTTAAGTTCTCCCATGTGATTCTAATATGCAGCTCAGGTTGGAAACCACTGATATTTGGGACTATTTGTACAACTTAGTGGCTATTGAAAGTGATCTCAGTTGTTTGTTATTGTTGTTTGGTTGGTTTTTGTTTGTTTGTTTTTTGAGACAGGGTCTTGTTCCATAACCTAGGCTGGAGTCCCATTGCCATAGCTCACTGCAACCTCAAATTCCTGGGCTCAGGCAAATCCTCCTGCTTCAGCCTCCTGAGTAGCTAGGACTACAGGCAGACACCACCACACTTGATAAATTTTTTTTTAGTTTTTGTAGAGTTGGGGTCTTGCTATATTGCCCAGGCTGGTCTTGAACTCCCGGCCTCAAGCAATCCTCCCACCTCAGCCTCCCGAAGTGCTTGGATAAAGTGCTTGGATTACAGGTGCAAATCATAGGTGCCTGGCCTGAATACCTTTATTTTTTAAAAAAATTCTCAGAGGATAAGCACATAGCCAGCTAGTGGCCAATCCTATAATTTTCCCATTGATAATAAGGAAGTAATCATGCACTATTTAATATTAACTTCTTCCACTGAATTCCAGTGTACTTGCAAATTATACATATTCTAGATGATTTTTCACTTTAGAGCTAACCAAAATAAGCCTACATTGACTTTATAAGCATAAATGTAATATATTGCTTATCTATTAAAAATAGATTCTGATAAAAATATACATTTAGCTATTTGCTCAAATTTCCTTCCTTCCTTCTTTCCTTCCTTCCTTCCTTCCTTCCTTCTTTCTTTTCTCTTCCTTCCTTCCTTCTTTCTCTTCTCTTCTCTTCTCTTCCTTCCTTCCTTCCTTCCTTCCTTCCTTCCTTCCTTCCTTCCTTCCTTCCTTCCTTCCTTCCTTCCTTCCTTTCCTTTCCTTTCGAGACAGAGTCTCACTGTGTTGCCCAGGCTAGAGCAAGTGCCATGGTGTCAGCCTAGCTCACAGCAACCTCAAACTCCTGGGCTCAAGCAATCCTCCTGCCTCAGCCTCCCGAGTACCTGGGACTACAGGCATGCACCACCTATATATATATTTATAGTACCTGGGACTACAGGCATGCGCCACCTATATATATATCTATATATATTTTTTAGTTAGCCAATTAATTTCTTTCTCTTTTTAGTAGAGACAGGGGTCTCGCTCATGCTCAGGCTGGTTTCAAACTCCTGACCTTGAGCAATCTGCCTGCCTCAGCCTCCCAGAGTGCTAGGATTACAAGCGTGAGCCACCAAGCCTGGCCATTGCTCAAATTTCTTAAGGAAGCCATTATCAGAAGAAAACATCCAGCTAAAATCCAGAGTACAGCTACAATTAGACTTTGACTTTGTGCCTGCACAGGACAGGAAGTAACATTTCCTCATCTATTCACCTCTGAACTTCCATCTCATAGCAGAAATGAAGAAACAAAATAATAAAAGGCTCCTCCTTTAGAGCTGGGCACTACCCAAGAGGGACATTCCCTTAAACTGTTCCCTTTAGAAATTATCTTGAGATGAGTTGCTGGGTCTCCTTTGATCAATTCTTTCATGAGACTGGAAACAATTTGAATGGAGTAAACTCCTCTTACTAGACCTGGAGATTTAAATAATGAAGAGGTTTATCTCTCCTCTTTGAAGAGTTTATAGTCCCGCAGCAATAACCTGGAGACAAACACTCACACCTCTGGGATCCCACAAAAGCGGTAATTAGGCAGCATTTTACTGTGATTCAGCCGGTGCACAGAAGATGGAGCTGGACTTCTCTAAGGGGTTTAGGAACAAAATTGGCTTCCTGGAGAGCCAACAGAAGAAATCTGGCAACCTAAAAATATTTTAAGAGCTCAGAACCCCCCCAAGGGAGAATTCCAGCTATTAAAGTGGAGAAGATTAAACATTCACTAGGTTTGAAAAGGATATTTTTAATGGAAAAACTCAGCAAAGTGTACAAAGTTTAGGGAGAGCATCTTTAAAAAAAATATCAGACCTATCATATACAGAGTAATCAAATTAGAAACTTTTATATTTCCTTTATAATGACATAAGAAAAAGGATCTAAAAATAGACCCTACAGATAATGAACTCTTTTCTCCTGAGTGAGTTAGAGAATAATCCTTCATTACACAGAGAACGTGTTCCATTTCATCATTTCTCAGGCATAAATCCTGACGTAGTCTTCACAATCTTTTTCTCTGGCCTCTAATTACAATATTTATTCCTCAACACAGCCCGCGTTTCATACGTTTCTTATTGAATGAGATGCAGTGTGTGCTGTGGCTAAGTCCTCAGGCACCAGGCCCAGCTGCCCGAACTCTGGCTTTCTGACCTTGACAATGACTTCACCTTTTTGTGCCTTGATTTCCTTGGCTGTAGAATGGAGATAATACCTGTCTCTTTGAGTTGTCAGGAGGATTAGTAATCCTGTAGTAATACCTGTCTCTTTGAGTTGTCAGGAGGATTAGATGGAAAAGCACTAGGAAAAGTGCCCAACATACAGTAAGAACTCAATAAATGTTTGTTGTTATTATCGCCACACTTTGCATTTCCCACAGTGCCTATAAAAATAGTTAGCATATTTTTAAAGTAAGAAACAAGACACATGGTTTAATAAAGGATTAAGTTTTCAGATTCATAAACGTATTTACGTAGAGAGTCTCAAGTACATTAAGGTGCCATTTTTTTATTACGTAAAATCCAAGAAAGTATTCCACAACATGGCCCCTGACCACATGCTTGTGGTCCACTTGTTTGTAGTCCACTTGAAATACAGAACATATATATGCCCATGAAACGTTAAACAAAAATCCAAAGCAGTTCATGATTATGTATATATAAAATGAGTAGTTCAGATGGCAAGAGCTACGGATATGTAGAGGGGAAGGAATTCTGAGGGAACCAAGTCTTCATTGTGTCCGTCAAGTTGATAGAGAGTGACATCTGGACCGTGAAACGCAGGTGGGGACAAATACAGGGACTGCCCAGGGGGGAGGAAGATGGGAAGGAAAGGGCAAGTACACAGAGCCGCTTGTCTGGAACAGGCGATCTGTGTCTGAAATTGGGTGAGATCGGTTGACCAAGCACAGGTTACATGGTTGAAGGCTACAAATGCCAGATTGAAGAGTCTGCCTTTACCCTGAGAGGCCCTGAAGTTTTATTGGTTGGGAAGCAGCATAAACACAGATGCAGAAGAGAGGTTCAGACAGGAAGCAAGGAGAAAACCAGGATGGTGTTTCATAGTAATCCCCCCAAGTGGGGACACTCGGAACAAAAAGGAAGTGACAGCCATGAAACCACGAATAAGACTTGTCCTTGTCCCCTTCACTCCATTCTCACAGCTAAAATGTCGCCTGGTCCAGCCTTTGTCTGCTGAGCACACCAGGACAAGTTCAGGAGCACCAGATCCATTTCCCAGGGTGCCTGGGCTCTGTGCTTCTCTCCCCGGCCGATCTCATCTAATTTTCAAGTAGTAGAGGAAAAAGACCCCACAGGCCTCAGGAAACTGTTCCAAGATCTCCTTCTGACTCCCACTTACTCCCTCTTGCCTTTCTATCATGTGTGTACCCAACAGATGCAAAAGATAAAACCACACTCACGTCTTTCCCCTTTAAAGGCATGTAGTACTTCCACTTGTGTAGGGTTCTTAAAAATTATTTCTATTTGTATCGGTGAATAATTTTAAACGAATAAGTCACTAGTAATTTAGTAGTTTAAAAAGTGAGAATAGTATACACTTTAAATGGATGGAGTCTATTGTACCTAAATTATTTCACGATAAAGGTGATGAGGAAAAAAAAAACAGATTTAATGCTTGAAGATGCAGAGAGATGGTTCAGGTAGCTTTAAGGTCAAGTGAAAAAGCTTACTTAGCCAGTTACCTTAGTCCCAAGGCATTACTGTTGTGGTTTGGAAGTTTACGTAGTGTTTGCTATGTGTATGATAACATACCCCATATTATGTTATGGGATCATTTCTTATGCCAGATTCACAGAATGTAATAACCAGAACAACTGCCTTCTATTCCTATAAGCGCCGGGACATGAAACTACAGTTATCTGCCTTTACTTGATACCACATTGGATAGTAGCTCAAAGTGAGGGTGAGTCTAGATAACTTCTTAAAATGCCTTTCCACTCAGCAAGTAACATACGGATTAGTGTTTTCTGTGTTGAGTTTAGTAATAGAGACAGTGGCATGTAGAGAAATGCTACTCAAAGAGTGGTCTCCGGATTGGCAGCATCAGGTCACCTGGGAGCTTGTGTTGGAAGTCCTTGAGTCCCACTACCTCCCCCTGGATCAGTGGGGACAGGGCCAAGGAATCCAACGCTCGTGTTTTACATCAGGAATGGGGAAGCCACGTGAATGCGAGTGTGTGTGTGCGTGTGCAAGCATGTGCACGCCCGCGTGCGTGCATGTGCGTGCATGCGTGTGTGTGTGTGTGTGTGTATCTGAAGAGCCTTGGCCCACTCAGAAGGTGAGAAGCAGAAACATAATGACAAGTCAATAAAATAAGATCAATTTAGTTGTTCTTATAATAATAGATATGGAATATTCCTCTATTTTTAAATTCTAGACTTACTATTTCCAGTAAAAATTCAACAACACTTAAATATATGCCTTAAGTACTATCTTACAGTAATTCCCAGGAAGGGAAGAAAAAAGATAAAGGAGGGAAAAAGAATGGGAAGATTTAATTTTTATATTGGCCCCAGCCCTCAGAAACAAATATCTTTACTAATACTGCTATCACTTGGGAGCATGAACGTACCCTTACAAATGGTTCCAACACACTTATCTCCATTTTTAAAAGCATACGTCTTCCTGAAATGCTTTTGCTCCTGGAATCTAATGACAGCTTATGGTCTAACCTCCCACCCATTACAGGATGCCCTGGGCATTATCTCCAGAAGGAATCACACAGCCTCTGCTTTGGTAGCTGTGACTGTCCTGCACTCTACCTTACACGCCTTACAACCACCCCTCACACTTTGCATTCTGTCAGTATGAACCCTGTCCCCAAGAGTGCCTTGCTCTGTCACAGTTCAGTGCATTTGCGTGTGCCCTTCCTTTTATCTGAAATTTTGTCTTTCCACTTTTCTAACATGAAAACTGACCAACTATTAAGGTCATTAAATATGAAATGTCCAGTTTCGAATAAAATATTTATTATATCTCAAACAAGAGGCAGTACAATTAATCAAAATATGTGCCGAAACTATTGACACAGTTTTGCTGTCTTAACGGTATCTTGCTTATGCCAGCAGCCAATAAGCCTGGAGAGCAAGTGGCAATGAATCACAAAAGGCATTTTCCACAGCTTGTTGAGAATTGAGTATTTTTCCTTGCAAGAAGTGGTCCAAAGCCTGGAAGAAAGCCTGGAAGAGTTGGTAGTCAGTTGGTGCAAGGTCTGGTGAATACACTGGATGACAGAGTTTCCAAATGCAACTTCTGTAGTTTGAGCAGCATTGTTTGTATGACATGTGGTCCAGCATTATCTTACAAGAGGATTGGCCTGTGTCTATTGACCAATCTCGGCTGCTTAATCACAAGCATCCTCATCATTTCATCCAACTGGTTGCAGTAGACATGCACTGTAATTGACTAACCAGGTTTCATGAAGCTATAGTGGATAATACCGGCGCCGGACCACTAAATACCATTAGCTTTTCATGAGGAATATTCAGCTTTGGACTGTGTTCCAGCACTTCGTCTTTATCCAACCATTCTGCCGAACGCTTGCGATTGTCAAAAAGAATCCATTTTTCATCACATGTAACAATATGGAGCAGAAATGGTTTGCCTTTATGTTGTGACGGCAAAGAAAGGCAAGCTTCGAGAAGATTTCTCTTCTGATGCTAGTTTAATTCATGCAGTACCCATCTATCCAACTTCTTTACTTTGTCAATTTGTTTCAAGTGGTCCAATATTGTTGGAATGAATAGTAACGTGAAACCTTGCTGCTAATTCGCATGTAGATTGAGATGGATTCACTTCCACTACAGCTTTTAGCTCATCATTATCCATTATCCACCTTGGTCTCAGGTCACCCATGTGGCTCATTTTCAAGATTAAAATCACCAGAACTGAACTTCTCAAACCACGGACATACTGTGTGTTCATTAGCCACACCCTTCCCAAACACTTTGCTAATATTTCGAGCTGTCTGTGCTGCATTGGTTCCACGATAGAACTCATATTCAAAAATAACACAAATTTTGACTTATCCATGGTTTCACAAAAAGTGCCCTAAAAAAAAAAATTGAAAGATAATCACAAGCCAAACCATGGGTTTGGAAGACTGAGGATGTACCTTCACAATAAAGATAAAACAAGAAGTGTCAAAGTGAAATGTCAGAAATGTCAACTGTCAAACTTAGTATTTAAGGAAATCAGACATTTCATACTTAATAACCTAAATAGTAAACCTCGGCTCAAATGCTCTGTCCTATGGAAGCTCCTCTAGGTAGATTTAAGAGTTCCTTCTGCAGGACCCCCACATACATAGACATAGACACACACACCTTTGTACACACATCCTTTATAGCCACTGTCTTCTCTCATTGCATATGTGTATACTCAGATTCACCTCTCCATTGGATTAAGTCTCCTGAGGGCAGGAATGTCGTACCTTTGCATTCTCAGCAACCTAGTCTATTGTCCAGTAATAAAGCATTATTTAATGAATAGATCAAATGAATGAATTATCCCTAAAGAAAGTTCTACAGGAGCCTAGAAATGGGAGCTATGACCACTGACTGGCCACACTGAAAAGATAGCATTTGATCTGGGCATTGAAGGACAAATTTGATTTTACTTGGCACGAGAAAAGAAGATGAGAACTATAAACAGAGGAATAGTAAGAACAAGGGCCTGGATGTAGGCAAATCTATGGCCTCCTCAGACAGCAGCTAGTATCACAGGTGCAGTGGGAGACAGACGTGAAAGAAGAAGCGGGGGCCAGACACCAGGGCCAGAAGATGTCTAGGGAGCTAGGGCCTCATTCTGGACATAATGAAGAACCATGAAAAAAGTTTGAACAGGGGGAAATGTGATCAGATATGACACTTGACTAGAGATCGGTTGGGAGGAAATTGCAATTACAGTGAGTAAGAGCCTGATAGAGCACAGCAGCAGTGGGATGAGGAAAACAAAGTAAATTTGAGAAGCATTTTGGAAATCAGATCGAGACTTGGCAACCAACTGGATGTGGGAAGTGAGGAAGCAGTGAAGTTGAAGCTGGGCCAAGCTTTCCGACCTGGCGACTGAGCGAACACTCAGATAGCGCCACCTAAGAGCTTGCCTTGTCTTCATAAGCAGATTGCAAGCTCTGAGATAGCAAGACCCTGGCTCTCAGTGTATTCCTTATATCTCCTGCAGCTCCCAACACTGACTGTGCATTCAGAGGTTCTTAATAAACATTCATCGAAAGACTTAATGTCTCTTATACTCACAGTATATGTAAAAAAGAAAAATATAACAATTACAGTGTCTTCTGCAGAGACTCTCTGTTTAAAGATTCTCAGCGTGTTTTCTAACCACAAATGGATTCACCACTGTGTCAACTATACCATTCGACTAGGACACACACCCAACTGAGCTGTCACTGCACAAACTGAAATCTCCTTTCAGATAGTGTGCGCCGGGGGGTGACAGCTGAGCAATTTGTATTCTTGCTTTTTTGGGAGAAAGGGGCTGGGATACTTTCAGTCCTCTGAAAATGAATCCAAAACCATAAAACAGGCTGAATGTTTTCCTCCAGTGGAAGAAAAGAAAGCAAACCTACTACAGGTAAATTGAAATCGTCAAATAGGCCCATAACACATCGCTGAGACATTCCTGAGATAATGGCCTTAGTTAGACTAGGGACACAAATCTTTACATTTCTTCATTCTCCTGGCAGGACTAATGAGATTTTATGGCGGGCAAGTTGTTTATCCCTTGGGTGACATTGGCAAGCACAGCTATATCTTTATCAATCAAGTTCTCTGCACTGCAGCTTTTTCCCCACAAAGATTGCCCCAGCCTAGATTACAACATTGACAACATGTAAGAACCTCATTCCTTCCCATGAACACTCCACCCACCCCTTTCTGTTATTTGGATCTAATCATTTCTGTCCTAATGTCACATTACTCCAGAACAAAGGGCAGGCAGGAGAAATGGATAAAAGGAGAAGGAGAGAAAGTTTTAGATGTACATGCAAAGAGATGCAAGGCTGACAGATCTATATCTAAAATATCATACGTGCCCAACAGACCATTTGCAATAGATCTGCAGACAGGCTGCTGCCCATGGTACCGTAATTACTGAACAGGCAGAGAAACCTCTCTTCCCATCAGCAGTGGCTAGGAATAAGAGGAGGTGACCACCACTCCAGTCCAGGACAAGGATTTGGTCCCTCCTTATAGCTTTCATGTTGCCTGAATTAGCCCACAATGTCTGTTTTCATCACTGAAGAAGCACCCACATACACGCAAATATACAAACTCACATATTTGACAACTGTCATTATAAACTCCCACAATGAATTGTCCATTCTATCTTTGTAACCAGGAAAATGTCCCCAGTTCTCAGATCAAGGAGATATTGAATAACTGGCTCTGCAGAAGTCAAAGTACAGGTTCTGGTTCTGGTTCTCCCATTGAATACAGCTATAACAGCTGGAGAGAAGGCATGGGCAACTCCTTGAGGATTCTTGAAAAAGTCAACCGTAGCAGGTAGATTGGGAAAGAAAACCAGAATTTAAAGTGCCACCAAACTGGCTGTGGACTTACCATTTTTCCCCTCCGGTATTCCCTGGACAAGACCCAAGGAAGCCTGAGAGCCAGAAGTGAGCGTCTGTGTGGACAGAGAGAGCTCCTGCATAAGCCTTCTAGTTTGGGCTTAAAATGAGAGAAAAGGAGTCTCCTGGCAGTGACAGCCACAATACGGAAGCCTCCCGGCATGGAAAATGCTGAGGAAGGGGAACTTTTCTCTTCAATCAGAGGAGCCATGGTCCCAAGAGCATGCTTTTTCCTCTCTTTGTGCTCCCACCACTTGGTTCTGGACAGGGGCCGAGTCACAGGGGTGTACAGAAGAGCAGAGTAAATGAAGTTCCAGCTTTCTGCACGGACAACCCAAACAGGGAACCCTAGGAAACCGGAAAGTGCCAGGCAGACCATGGAGAGGAAGGACCCTGGGAACAAACCCATAAAGTTATTTGCTAACTTTTGGGCTCACCCTCAAGTTATGCGTGCTTTGATTCAGTCACAAACAGCCTAACAAAGACTCTGAGAGTGGAGTCAAGAGCGACATCACTATCTAGGTCCCCGCCTGGCTATGAATAATAGGCATCCAGGAGAAATCTGAACAGCACCACAAAGACTCTGAGAACAGATCCGACATTGCAACCACAACCCACAGAAGGCAGCTCAGAAGCTGCAGCCTAAACCAATTGTGTCAATTGCCTGCTATAAAAAATAAGAAAATGAACAAACAAACAAACATTCTCTACAGGATTTAAACAAGACCCAGTATCTCATAACATAGTGTTCAAAATATCCACGGCATGATCCAAAAATACTCGGCCTATGAACCAGGAAAATCTCAACTCAACAAGGGAAAAGATAGTCAATGGATGTGGATATGAAGGTAGCATGGATATGAAAGTTATCTGATAAGAACTTTAAAGCAACTATTATAAAAATGCTTCAAGAAGTAAGAGTCAACACTCTAGAAAGTCTCAGGGGGGAAAAAGGAGATATAAAAGAAGAACCAATTAGATATTTTATTTTATTTTATTTTATTTATTTTTTTTGAGACAGAGTGTTGCTTTGTTGCCCAGGCTAGAGTGAGTGCCGTGGCATCAGCCTAGCTCACAGCAACCTCAAACTCCTGGGCTCAAGCAATCCTTCCGCCTCAGCCTCCTGAGTAGCTGCGACTACAGGCATGTGCCACCATGCCGGGCTAATTTTTTCTATATATATTGGTTGGCCAATTAATTTCTCTCTATTTATAGTAGAGACGGGGGTCTCGCTCTTGCTCAGGCTGGTTTCGAACTCCTGACCTCGAGCAATCCGCCCGCCTTGGCCTCCCAGAGTGCTAGGATTACAGGCGTGAGCCACCTCGCCCGGCCCCAATTCGATATTTTAGATCTAAATTATATAATAATAAAAATTAAAAACTCACCAAGTGAGCTTACTAAAAAAAAAAAAAAAAGCCTAATATTTGTGTTATCAGAGTCCCAGGAGGACAGGAAAAAGTACGATGCAGAATAATACTTGAAAAAAAAGACTAGAAATTCCCCAAATTTGGCAAAAGGTACAAACCTATTCAAGAAGTTCAGTGGGCCGGGCGCGGTGGCTCAAGCCTGTAATCCTAGCTCTCTGGAAGGCCGAGGTGGGTGGATCGTTTGAGCTCAGGAGTTCGAGACCAGCCTGAGCAAGAGCGAGACTCCATCTCTACTATAAATAGAAAGAAATTAATTGGCCAACTAATATATATATAGAAAAAATTAGCCGGGCATGGTGGCACATGCCTGTAGTCCCAGCTACTTGGGAGGCTGAGGCAGCAGGATTGCTTGAGCCCAGGAGTTTGAGGTTGTTGTGAGCTAGGCTGACGCCACGGCACTCACTCTAGCCTGGGCAATAAAGTGAGACGCTGTCTCAAAAAAAAAAAAAAAAAAAAAGAAGTTCAGTGAATTCCAAGCAGGGCAATCGCAAAGAAACCCATGCCCAGACACATCTTTATGAAACTGCTAAAATCTAAAAAACAAATCTATGAAACAAATCTAAGAAAACAAAAGCAAATTAGAAAATCACTAAAACAACCAGGGGAAAAGCAACACATTATTTATAGGGGAATGATTAAATGACTGTGGAATTCTCCCCTGAAACAACTGGAGGTGAGAAGGTAGTTGAACAACAGTGTTAGACTGCTGAAAGAAAAAAATTGTCACTTTGGAATTCCATATTCTAAGAAAATATCCTTCAAGAGTGAAGGTGGGATAAGAACATTCTCCAGTGAATGAAAAATAATAAGAGAATTTGTTGGCAGCAGACATGCTCTGGAAGAATTGCTAAAGAAAGATCCACAGACAGAATTACCCTGTGTGAAAGAAGCTAGACTCAAAAGGTTACGTGCTGTAATGACTTCATTTGTATGGCACTTTCAGAAAGATAAAACTTTATGGCAATGGAAAACAGACCAGTGGTTGCTAGGGGTCAGGGGTGGGATGAAGTTGTGATTAAATGGGATCACATGAAGGAATTGGGGAGTGATGAAGCTGTGCTGCATCCAGATTCCCTACCCATATTAAAATGGGTAGAACTTGACACACACACACACACAGTCAATCTTGCCACGTGTCCAGGAGCAACAGGGATGTTGCTCCCTAAGAACCTTCCAGTCTTCGAAAAATACTTGGAGCTTTACCACCTTTCTTGGACTCCTGCCTGTGCGTATCGTCGATGAGGCCAATGCCAGGCTGTTTCTGCTGCCCTTGAGTGTAGCTTTTAGCCGAATTTATCCTCCCCACCTGCCCCACTGCCAGTTCAAGCAAAGAAAATATCACATTTGAGCTGAACGATGAACAAGAAGTCAGAATGCATTTGGTGGGACAGCCCTTTCATTCTACAAAAACTATTATGTAAAGCTCACCTCCCCTCCCCCCTAGTCTGGAATAAGAAAAAAAACTGAACTCATCTGGATCAGGACTTACAGATCTATTTGTCGCCTCATCATTGAAGCATCCGCTTCTGAGTTTCTCTTCTAGCTGCTGCACCCACAAACTCACAGTAAGGCCCGGGCAGGTCCTGAAGCCCCTACCTACTATACCTCCTGCCACTCCGCTGACATGTAGAGTATTTCTCTTGCTACAGAGACCCTTTTGGTCCAAGTAATAATTCTCCCTCTGTATCTGGGGGTTGGTATTACTTTTGCCTTTGGTAGGTCCACAGGAGCAAGAAGGAATCACATGTTTGCAGGAGAAGAAATAAAATAAAAACAAGACCTTTGGCACCACTCTAATACTGCAGTTCTGCATTGTTTAAAAGTTGTGTTTAGGGTGGGCGCAGAGGCTCATGCAGGTAATCCCAGCACTTTGGGAGGCTGAGGCAGGAGGATCGCTTGAGTCCAGGAGTTTGAGATTAGCCTAGGCAACATAGCAAGACCCCATCTCTATAAAAACATTTAAAACTTAGCTGAGTGTGGTGGCGTGTGCCTGTAGTCCGAGCTACTCAGGAGCCTGAGCTGGGAGGATCGCTTGAGTCCAGGAATTCAAAGTTACAATGAGCTATAATCACAACACTGCACTCTAGCCTGGGTGACAGAGTGAGATCCTGTCAAAAAAAAAAAAAAGGTTGTGTTATGTGACTCTCTCCACCTTAAGGCAGGAACTGTGCTTCCATCAGTTTTGTGTCTCTGGAGGATGGCACAGTGACAGACACACAGAGGCAGTCACATAAATGTAGGTTGTAAATGAGTGAATGAATGTACGTGTGGCTGAATAAATGAATGGTGTGACTGATTCAGGCAAAGTTCTGCAAATACAGCAGGTGGCTGTGCTCCCCTTTCCCAGGTATGTCTCCTGCCACTGGTGGGAGGCAAAGGTGGTGGTCCAGTGGCCTAGGAGACAGGAGGGAGATGACAGAGGGGTCCAGTCAGGTAACAGGAAAGCAGGAGAATTGGGCCACAGCGGGTGACTCATCAGTGTGCTCCATGGATTGGCATGAGCTTTCATCTCTAGGTGAGCAGAGGGGAGGGGATCAGCAACAGAAAACAACACACGCAGTGAAATGCTCCAAGGCCAACATGTCAACCAAAACATCACTCCTCTAAAGGGTTTTCCGTCCCATTAGATGTTCCTTCAAATAGTGTCTCCTCCTCCAATGTGTTTAAGAAATATTCTATGCTCTGTCTCCTTCTTGAAAATGCAAAATACATATTTGCTTATTAAATCCTCAGAAAAGTCCCATAGTAAAGAATTATATTTAAATTTTTAAGTTGAGGTATAAGTAATATACGACCTTATTTTAAGTGTTCAGTTCAATGAGTTTTGAGAGTTGAATGTTCAATTTACCACCACCAAAACAAGATATAGAACATTTCCATCACCCCAGAAAGTTCCCCCATGCTCCATCCCAGTGAACCCCCTGTCCCCATTCAGGGACAACCATTGACTGACCTACCATCGCCGTAGTTTGGTTTCGCAAGTTCTTAGACTATGCTGCATGTATTTTTGTGTGCCTGGCTTCTTTTGTTCAGTGTGAGATTTTTGAGTTTCACCAATGCTGTTGTATATAGCACTAGTTCATTCTCTTTTTATTGCTGAGCTATATTCCATTCTGTGTGTATCTAAACTGTGATATATATATATATAGTGATATATAGAGATTATATGTTTATATGTATATATATATCACAATTTGTTTGTTTTTTTTTTTGCATCTCTTCTGTTGCCTATTCGCAATTTGTTTATCCGTTCTCCTGGTGATAGTAATTTGGGTTGTTTCCAAGTTTTGACAATTATGAATAAGGCTGGTACGAACATTCTTATATAATTTGTGCACATATGTTTTCATTCTTCTTGGGTAAAATAGGAGTGAAATAGCAGGGACATGGGGTATATTTGCTCAGCTTTATAAAAACTGCCAAATAGCTCTCCAAAGTAGTTGTACCTGTTTAGCTTTTAAAATTTGGTACTTCCTGTATTCATTTGACGACAGAGCCACACATGTGTAAAATGGACAGGTTGGACTAGACAACTTTTAATATTCTTCCCAGGCCTATGTGATGAGAGAAGCCAAGACATTCAGAAGTATTGTTGTCCAAGGTCAGGGTTTTGCCTTCTTTTATAAATCTGACAGGCAAAAGCAAATGGCATGAAACCCAAGATGACCAGAAAAACTTTCAAATGTTAGGAGTAAGGAGATAGAGGGCACTGCTGAGCCCAGTGAGTGGGGAAGAGGGGCTAGTGAGCAGTCACTTGGACACAGAAATGAAAAAGGGAATATTTAAGCCACAGGGAATCAGAGACACCAAGTTAGAAACAATTAAAGCAGAGACAATTGCATACAGAAGACTCCAGCAGCGTTTAGGAATTTCTTTGGTCCAGGGGCAATGATAATAAGATATTCAGAAGACTCTTCAAGATTACTTCTTTTTTTAAGAGGGAGCTGGATAGAGGATTTGGGATAAAATTGAAAATAAGATACAGTATAATTTTATTCATTCTAATTCCATTTATTAAGAACGAAGCTTTTAGGCCAGGCATGGTGGCTCAGGGCTGTAATCCTAGCACTTTGGAAGGCCAAGGCAGGAGGATCACTTGAGGTCAGGATTTCAAGACCAGTCTAAGCAAGAGCGAGATTCCATCTCTACAAAAAAATAGAAATAGAAAAATGTTTTCCTGTTTCTTGGGTAAATACATAGGAGTGAAATTGCTGGGACATAGGGTATATATGTTCTCTACAAAAAAAAAAAAAGAAAGAAAGAAAGAAAAATTACCTAGCTACCCAGGAGGCTGAGGCAGGAGGATCACTTGAGCCCAGTACTTTGAGATTGCAATGAGCTACGATGACACCACTGTACTATAGCCAGGGTGACAGAGAGAGACTCTGTCTCAAAAACAAAGAAAGAAAAATTAGCCGGTGCAGTGGTGCATGCCTGTAGTCCCAGCTACTCGGGAGGCTGAGGCAGGAGGATCCCTTGATCCTGGGAGTATGAGGTTGCTGTGAGCTATGAGGATGCCACTACACTCTATCCTGGGCAACAGAGCAAGACCCTGTCTCAAAATAAATAAATAAATAAATAAATAAATAAATAAATAAATATAAAAGAATGTAAGGTTTTAATGACATTACTGCTGGGATACAATTCTCTGGATTTCTTGTATAACTTGAGCAGAGACACTGGCCGCCCTTGTTCCGGACTGTCTTTTGAAGGATGTTTCTATAGTGAACAACCTTGGAAAATAGAGATCATGTCTACTTCTGGAGCAAAGGGCAAGTTTGCCTACATCCTTGGAGGATAGAGATAATATCTGCTCTTGAAGCAAAGGGCATGCATACTTGGTGCCCTTTATAAAAGATTCAGGTCTTGTAAGCTCAGACTTCCTCTCCTGAAATGCAACCCACTCCAGGAGCAGCTATAATCTGGCCCTCTTCAATCACCCTTTTGAGACATGGGGAACCAGTATAAATTTTTAGAAACTAACACTCTACTGCTATGGCTGTGAATAATAAACTGTCCTTCTCTAATCCAGCAGTCTCATGTCTTTTCTCAGTATCCATGAAACTAAGTTGGGCTAAGCTAACTTGTTAGCTTGCAAGTGGGGTAAAATCTCAGTCTCTTCAAAATTCTTGGCAATTACATGTGAATTTTTGAATAATAGCAAAAATTCTCCCCTACACATTTCCAAAGTCTAGTTTATCAACAAGGGGAATTACTTCTAAAATCAGGAGATTTTTTTTTT
>VSMD01001759.1:0-13352 GCA_008750895.1 Mirza zaza | reverse complement strand
TCTCTCTTCTCCCCCCCCCTCCCCCTCCCTCCTTTCTCCCCTTCCCTCCTATTCTACCCTCCCTCCCCGCCCTCCCTCCCTCCCTCTCTCTCTGTCTCTCTCACTTCCTCCCTGGCCACCCCCCCCTTGCTTTGCACCATCTCGCTGACTCTGTCTCCCCGCCTGTCCCCACGGCAGATCCCCAGGTACATCCTGACGCTGCACGAGCTCCTGGCCCACACACCCCACGAGCACGTCGAGCGCAACAGCCTGGACTACGCCAAGTCCAAACTGGAGGAGCTGTCCAGGTGAGCGCCGCCTCTGGGCGCACCTGTGCGGGGGTGGGGCAGGGCCGAGGCTGCCAGTGCTCAGGGCGGGTGCGAGGGGTCGGGAGGGAGAGGCGGTGCAAAGGCCCCGCGGCAGGAGAGAGCCCCGTGTGGGCGGTGGGGCACAGCGGGTCGGGCAGGCCGGCAGACAGATGGGGTCCACTGCACCCCACCCCCACGAGGGCTGGGCCTGCGTCTCTGCCCCTCGCAGCGCAGACCTGGAGATCGACAGACCTGCCTCCTCCCTGCTGACTTCCCTCCTTTTCTTTCTGTTTTCCCCGAAATGCAAGCGCTTGCTCTGCAGGCCGTGAGAAAGCTGAGACGAGCCGCCGTGGCGAGCCAGGCGTGGGGCGCGCTGGGTGGACGCAGATCTCCCCCGCTCGCGCCTACAGCCCCACCCGGAGCTGGGATGCTGGGACTGCTCCCTGGGTTTTTATTTTTTATTTTTGAGACAGAGTCTCACCCTGTTGCCCAGGCTAGAGTGAGTGCTGTGGCGTCAGCCTCGCTCACAGCAACCTCAAACTCCTGGGCTCAAGCGATCCTCCTGCCTCAGCCTCCCAAGTAGCTGGGACTACAGGCATGCGCCACCATGCCCGGCTAATTTTTTCTATATATATTAGTTGGCCAATTAATTTCTTTCTATTTATAGTAGAGACAGGGTCTCGCTCTTGCTCAGGCTGGTTTCAAACTCCTGACCTCGAGCGATCTTCCCGCCTCGGCCTCCCAGAGTGCTAGGATGACAGGCGTGAGCCACCGCGCCCCTGGCTGGGAGGATCGTTTGAGGTCAAAAATACAAATCAAGTCAAAATGAGATCATTTTTGTTTCTTATTGGATGAGTAACAATGGTGATTTCTGAGAAGTAGGGTTGCAGGTAAAATCCCCAGAGTTCACACCAACAGTGGAGGCTTCATCAACTGTGTCGGTATAATTGTAGCGTATGACGTTCCCGATGTGCTGCTGCACACGCCTGTGCAGTCCCGGGATACGTGCGAACGTCCCGCACGGCCGTTCGCCGGCGCTGCCTGGGAGCGGCTTCCTGCGCCTGGTTGTGGCGGGGCTGGGGGGCACCTGGGGTTTCTAGATGCGTGTGGAGACCCCGACCTGGCGCCCGCGAGTGCTCCTCCCGGGGGTCAACCGCGGCGGCTGCAGCGCCCGTCCCGTCCCCGCAGGGTGATGCACGACGAGGTCAGCGAGACGGAGAACATCCGCAAGAACCTGGCCATCGAGCGCATGATCACCGAGGGCTGCGAGATCCTGCTGGACACCAGCCAGACCTTCGTGCGGCAAGGTGAGCCCCGGCCCTGGCCCTGCCCCGGCTCCGTGCGCACACGCTAACAGCTACGTAGACGGGCGCAGGCGTTGCTGGTTTCACAGGTTCCTTCTTGCAGGTGTAGACGGGGCCTTGCCCAGGTGGCCTTGGCGTGTCTGTCCCGCGTCCAGTAAACTCTGACCCGTCCTCGGGGGAGGACGTGGGGGAGGGGACAGACGCCAGACGACACCTGGTCTGGATGCCGGCCGTTCTCCGTCCTTGGGGACGCCGCGGCCCTCGTGATAGGAAGGCCTTTGCCGCCTTCCGCCCCGGCGCAGCCCGGGGTGGGTTCAGTGAGGCCCAGTCCTGGGGGAACACTCTGCTCTCAGGGACCAACGTCCCACTCAGGGATGCCACACAAACGCACACACACGCACATGCACACACGCATGCACACGCATGCACACATGTACATGTGTACATGCACTCACACGTGCACGCGCGTACGTGCACACATGTACATGCATGCACACATGTACACACATGCACTCGCACACACGTGCATGCATGCACACGCACACTTGCTCATGCACATGTGCACGCGCGCACACATGCGCACACGTGCACACACACTTACAAATGCACACAAGCACATGTACACACGCACCTGCGCGCATGCACACACGCAGTGCACACACGTGCTCGCGCACACACGTGCACACATGCACTCACGTGCACACATGCAATGCACACACACACACATGCACACACACATTCAGCCTCCACGCACTGCGGGAAGCTCAGCTCTTGCTCACGTGCCCTCGTAGCCTCCTCCGGGGAACAACCCTCGGTCCCTCCTCCCGCCCTGGGCTCTCCGGCCGGGAAAACCCCGCCAGCCCCCCCAGCCCAGCCCAGCCTTCATCCTCATCCTCACCACACGCGCCCGGCCCGGCGGGGAGGTCGAGGCCCACGTGGGGCTTCTCCGGGCGCCCGTCCCCGCCCCCTGGCCCCAAAGGGGCTGCGCGGGCGTCCAGGACCCAGTTCCGCCCACGGCTCCCGGCGTCTCCCGCGCGCCGCGCCCGCCCGGCAGGGTCGCCCGGCAGGGGCGGCTCAGCCTCCGCCCTCCCGCAGGCTCCCTGATCCAGGTGCCCATGTCCGAGAAGGGCAAGATCACACGGGGACGCCTGGGGTCCCTGTCGCTGAGGAAGGAGGGCGAGCGGCAGTGCTTCCTGTTCTCCAAGCACCTCATCGTCTGCGCCCGCGGCTCGGGCGGGAAGCTGCACCTGACCAAGGTGAGGGCCGCCGGGCGGGGGGCGGGGGCAGGTGCTGGGGACCCGCACACGTGCACACACACACGTGCACATACATGCGTGCATACATGTGCATGCACATGCACACGTGCATGCACACACAGGTACATGCACACAGGCGCTTACCTGGCAGGTGAACAGACAGGGCCTGACTGATCTCCCATCCAAGCGATCGTGGGGAGGGGGAAGGTGTCCAGGCCCCCAGTGGCCACACGGCCTGCCGGGCTCTGGGCGGGGCGGGAGGGTCTGAGCAAACCCCCAAGAGGTGTGTGTGCGTGTGTGTATTTGTGTGTGTGTGTGTATGTGGCGTGGGTTTGCATCTGTATGGGTATGGTGGTGGGGTGTGTATGTGTGTGTGTATTGGTGTGTGTGTGTATTGGGGTGTGTGTGTATTGGGGTGCGTGTGTGTATTATGTAAGTGTGTCTGTGTGTGTCTGTGTGTATTGGAGACATGAGTGTGTTGGTGTGTGTATATTGGCAGGTGTATTTGTGTGTGTGTGTATTGGTGCCTGTGTATTTGTGTCTGTGTGTATGTATGTGGCGTGGGTTTGCATCTGTGTAGGTATGTTGGTGTGTATATATGTGTGCATGTATATCTGTGTGTATTGCAGTGCATGTGTATTATGTGTGTCTATGTGTGTATATTGGTGTGTGTGTGAATTGGTGCGTGTGTGTATTGATGTGTGTGTGTGTATATTGGTGTGTCTGTGTATTTGTGTTTGTATGTGTATTGGTACGTGTGTGTCTGTTTGTGTCTGTGTGTGTATTTGCATTTGTGTGTATATTGGTGCATGTGTCTGTGTGTGTATTTGCGTTTGTGTGTATATTGGTGCGTGTGTCTGTGTGTGTCTGTGTATTGGAGTGTGTATTGTGTGTCTGTGTGTGTCTGTGTGTGTCTGTGTCTGTGTGTGTATTGGTGCGTGTGTGTGCGTGTGTTTGTCTGTGTGCAGGCGTGCGCGTGCGTGGGCAGCACCCCGCAGAGCCGCAGCCTGCACAGCCCACCCGGCCCGCTCCACTGGGCTTCTTGCGCGGAGATAAAACCCTCCAACTTACAAAGCAGAACGCCCAGCCGGCACGTGACACACGCACACGTATGTGCACGCGTGGCGCTGCCCCACCCCCATTCCGTCCCGGAGCCCCTCACCGCCCTGCCCGCCGGCGCGGCGCTGTCTTGCAGAACGGGGTCATCTCGCTCATCGACTGCACGCTGCTGGAGGACGCCGAGAGCGCGGAGGAGGAGGGTGAGCGCGCGGCGGCCGTGTCTCCCCGCGGCTGGGCCTGGGGGGGCTGTTGCCGGGAGGGAGGAAGGTCCTCGGGGTGGGGGCCCCTCACCTGGACACGGGAGGCTGGGCCTCCAGAGAAGGGGCCCCTGTCCCGGCGGTGACGCCGACCCGCCTTCGCGGTCCCCTCCGGGCCAGCCGGCGCTGCGGGTTTGGGGGTCCCCAGTCTCAGCGAGCACCCCTCGCTCCTCGTCCGCGTGCGTGGGGGGCGCGGCGGGCCGCCGAGCCGGTCTCCCACCGGAAGGGGCCGCGCTCACCCCGCCGCGCCCCGTCTCGCCCGGAAGCCAAGGGAGCCGGCCAGGACGTGGACCACCTGGACTTCAAGATCAGCGTGGAGCCCAAGGACTCGCCGCCCTTCACGGTCATCCTGGTGGCCTCGTCCCGGCAGGAGAAGGCGGCCTGGACCAGCGACATCAGCCAGGTGGGCGGCGCCCCCCCACCCCCTGAAAGCAGGTGGCCTCTTCTCCGTGGAGCTGCTGGGAGAGGCAGGCCGGCGGGTTGGAGACGCAGAGGGAGAAACCGTCCTGGGGGGGGGGCGCCTCCTTGGGGGGCCTGGCCTTGGCCCAGCCCCGCCGTGCCGGCTCTCGGCTGCCATCTCCCAGGGACTTTGACACCCTCTTTCTGCAGCACACACTCCCCAAATCCGGGAGACCCCGTCATGTGCCCCGGAGCCCCCTCCCCCCCATGCAAGGAGGAACCCTTCCACGGCAGGAACCGGGACCCGGGGGGGGGGACACGAGGCAGGACCCTGAGAGATGTGCCTTATTTTTGTTTGGGTGGGTGGTTTTTATTCAAAGCAAAATGTGAATTTTGGGCCGGGCACGGTGGCTCACGCCTGTGATCCCAGCACTCTGGGAGGCCGAGGCGGGAGGATCGTTCAAGGTCAGGAGTTCGAGACCAGCCTGAGCAAGAGCGAGACCCCTGTCTCTACTAAAAATAGAAAAAAATTAATTGGCCAACTAAAAAGATATAGAAAAAAAATTAGCCGAGCATGGTGGCGCATGCCTGTAGTCCCAGCTACCCGGGAGGCTGAGGCAGGAGGATCACTTGAGCCCAGGAGTTGGAGGTTGCTGTGAGCGAGGCTGACGCCACGGCACTCACTCTAGCCTGGGCAACAGAGTGAGACTTTGACTCAAAAAAAAAAAAAAAAAACAGTGTGGGTTTTGCATTTTGTGAAAGCCGAATGAAATGTCCAATCATCCATTCCCCACCCGCCAGCAGCCCCGACCTCCCCAGCCCCCCACATGTGCCGGTTTCTAATCTGGAAACTGCCCCAGCGCCGGGGCTGGGCCGGGCCGGGGCCGGGGCGGGGACGGGGCTGGGCAGCTCCCCCTGCAGCAGGACGGGCCTGCTGGGTGGCCCCCCAGGAGAGAGTCCCAGACCCCTGTGCACCTGGTCGGTCCTTGAGGCTGCCCTCAGGGGCAGCAGCAGGGCGTCCGTGCCGGATGCAGCCCAGCCCGGCTAGGCGGGCGTGGTCCCCAATATGTGAACAGGAGGCTCAGACCCAAGCATGTCACGTGAGCCCCCCAGGGTCCCACAGCCAGGATCCGACCTCGGACCGAACCCAGAGGACGCCCTGCCCTGCCCCTGCCAGGACTGTGGCGGTGGTCTGCTTGGGCTGGGAGGAAGCCGAAGACTAGAGGGCCGGGGGCCTCCAGGAAGGGGCCCAACCACCGTCCCACAGAGACTCTGCCCCTCAGGGCCCGCCCTCTGCTCTGTTACACGCCAGCCCCAGCCTTCCCTGCTGAAGCTGGACGGCCTCACCCTGACCCAGCCCGGCTCTCGCTGGAAGCGTGGCGGCCGTGTGCTGGCGGGCAAGCTCCTGGTGGCCAGGGTGACAGGAGGGAGGGACAGGCCCTGAGCCCGTCCTCTCTCTGGTTCCAGTGTGTGGACAACATCCGCTGCAACGGGCTCATGATGAACGCCTTTGAGGAGAACTCCAAGGTCACCGTGCCCCAGATGATCAAGTACGTGCTCCTGACGCCCCGGCCAGGCTGCGTCCCAGAGACAGTGGCCACACGGGGACAGCCAGGACATGGGGACAGCCAGGACACAGGGACGGGCCAGCTCTGGGGCTCCAAGATGCTGGGGTTCATCTTTCGGGTTATTTTTTTTTTATGTTTGCTTGTTTATTGTGAGTTAATGTGTATTTGGATGATTGCTTTGGCTTGGTTTTGTGATGGTTTATTTGTCGTGCACACGCGGATTATTTTTGTATCAGGCTGTTTAAAATATAGTGTCAACGGAAAAAAGCCAAAGTCTGCAAAATAATTTTAAAGAGATTTATTCTGAGCCAGATTTGAGGACCATGACCCGGAGCCACTGCCAAGAGGCCTTGGGCAAATGGACTCGCTGTGGCCGGGTCACAGTTTGGTTTTATACATTTTAGAGACAAGGGTTACGGGTAAAGCCATCAATCAATGTGTGGGAGGTGTACATTGGTTTGGCCCAAAAAGGAGGACCATCTCGAAGCGGGGGGCTTACAGGTTATGGGTGGGTTTAAAGATTCTTTAGATTGTAGTTGCCTAAAGACATGAAGCTTTGTCTAAAGACCTGGAATGTTTTTTTTTTGTTTTTTGTTTTTTGTTTTTTTTGAGACAGAGTCTCGCTTTGTTGCCCAGGCTAGAGTGAGTGCCGTGGTGTCAGCCTAGCTCACAGCAACCTCAAACTCCTGGGCTCAAGTGATCCTCCTGCCTCAGCCTCCCGAGTAGCTGGGACTACAGGCATGCGCCACCATGCCCGGCTAATTTTTATATATATATATATTAGTTGGCCAATTAATTTCTTTCTAGTAGAGACGGGTCTCGCTCAGGCTGGTTTTGAACTCCTGACCTTGAGCAATCTGCCCGCCTCGGCCTCCCAGAGTGCTAGGATTACAGGCGTGAGCCACCCTAAGACCTGGAACGTTTTAACATAAACTGTTTACCAGAGATGAGCCACCATTTGTTGTAAATTGAGGGCCTGCAGGTTTGTCGTGCATACCCTCAGGCCTGTTAATGGGCTACAAAGGAAGTCTCCAAGAAGGGAGGGGGCATGATAAGGCCTGTCTGACCTTCCTCCTCCTGGCAGGCAACTTTGCCCTTGAATATTCCTTTGGCCACGAGGGGGTCCATTCAGTCAGCCGGTGGGGGGGGGCGTAGAGCATTTTAGTTCACAATTGCATCAGTCGGGAGGCCGAGGTGGGAGGATGGCTCGAGCCCAGGAGTTCGAGACCAGCCTGAGCAAGAGCGAGACCCCCGTCTCTACTAAAAACAATAGAAAGAAATTAGCTGGATAGCTTAAAATATATAGAAAAAATTAGCCGGGCATGGTGGCGCATGCCTGTTGTCCCGGCTACTCGGGAGGCTGAAGCAGGAGGATCGCTTGAGGCTAGGAGTTTGAGGTTGCTGTGTGCCGTGGCCTGTTTACAGGAAGGAGGATGAACATAGAACATAAAACACAAATGCTGAACACAAAGAAAAACACAGGCCGGGCGCGGTGGCTCAAGCCTGTAATCCTAGCTCTTTGGGAGGCCAAGGTGGGCGGAACGTTTGAGCTCAGGAGTTCGAGACCAGCCTGAGCAAGAGCGAGACCCCATCTCTACTATAAATAGAAAGAAATTAATTGGCCAACTAATATATATAGAAAAAATTAGCCGGGCATGGTGGTGCATGCCTGTAGTCCCAGCTACTCGGGAGGCTGAGGCAGCAGGATTGCTTGAGCCCAGGAGTTTGAGGTTGCTGTGAGCGAGGCTGACGCCACGGCACTCACTCTAGCCTGGGCAACAAAGTGAAACTGTGTCTCAAAAAAAAAAAGAAAAGAAAGAAAAACACAGACACACAGACAGACGGTTGACTCGAATAGCAATACACTGGGTCAGTTTTATTTTTATACTTTAAAAAATTACAGTTAGTTCCTTGTACGTAACCGCCCAGGCCTGGCAGCAATGGCCATAAATTCCGGAATAGCCTTAGGGAAGCAGACGTCCCCTGACTCAGAATCTCCAGGTGGTTGCTCTAGGCACCAGGCATAGATAAAGGACCGAGATTAGCAAGGACGGGCAAGGTGAGCCACAGGGGGCATTTCTCATCCCCAGCTTCTCCTAGGGTGACCCCCTGAGATCTTCGGCTGAACCCCGGCGGCTGTGCCTGGCTTAGGTCGCCCCTCCCTTGAGGGGTCTTACCCGTCATTGACTGACCAGCCATCTTATGGGGTGTACGCAGCAATCACAGGAACAACGTGTTTATCATGTGGCCTCCAGACCCCCAGTGCCGTGGGGCGGAGCTGCTCTTACTACTCGCAGCTCAGGTCCTTTGTTACGCCTCTAGGCAGCACCTTTGTTTATCACAGGGAGCCTGTCCGGAACAGATCACTTTCAAACGCTCTGGGCAGAGCACGGACATTACTCACTGACTTTAATTCTTAAACTAGGAAGATATATGTTGGTCTCCTACACTGTGAGCTAGGCTGATGCCACGGCACTCACTCTAGCCCGGGCAACAGAGCGAGACTCTGTCTCAAAAAAAAAAAAAAAGATACAGTCTTCAGTGTGTAAGGAATAAGCGCAAAAAAAAAAAAGAAGGAGGAAATGGAATGAGCACAAGACTTGACCCCGATTCTTATCGCAAAACGAAAAGCGGAGCGTGTGGCAAAGACTCGGCGTCCAGAGTGTACAAACCCACCGCTACGCAAGACCCCAGACAGACCCCGCCGCGGCCGTGGCTTGACCGCCAGCAGGTGCCATGGTGTGGCCGCCTTCAGGGCACCCGGTCCCCACGACAGCCGGGGAGGCCACTGCCCACGAGCACGCACCGTCGAGGCTGGGAAGACTTGTGCGGTGCAGACGCGGCTCAGCCCGGGCTCTGGCCGGGGGCACCCGGCAAACTGTCCTCCACTCCCGGCAGCCTCAAGCGCGTCCAAAGCCACGTCCTGGTCCCCCGGGGCATCAGCGGGTGGACGCCGGGCTGTACAGAATGCCGCTGCGTCACCGTTGTGTGCGCGGTTCTGTGAACGGCGTTCCTGTCTGTCTTGTGAACCAGCGGCAGCGTGCTGACACTGTGGTTTTTTTGTTGTTGTCTTTTTGTGTTGTTTTTTTTGCGACAGAGTCTCACTGTGTTGCCTGGGCTGGAGTGCTGTGGCGTCAGCCTCGCTCACAGCAACCTCAAACTCCTGGGCTCAAGCAATCCTCCTGCCTCAGCCTCCCGGGTAGCTGGGACTACAGGCATGCGCCACCACGCCCGGCTAATTTTTTCTATATATTTTTAGTTGTCCAATTAATTTCTTTCTATTTTTAGTACAGACGGGGTCTCGCTCTTGCTCAGGCTGGTTTTGAACTCCTGACCTTTTGCGATTTGCCCGCTTTGGTCTCCCAGAGTGCCGGGATCACAGGCGTGAGCCACCACCGCGCCCAGCCTGACACGGTGTTTAGTGTGTGATCTTTCTCCGGTGTTTCTCTTACTGGTTCTAGATCAGAGGGTGCTCTAACTCCGGGTTTCGGGGTGTTGGGAAGAGGCCGTGGCTGCCCCTTCTTCCAACGTCCCCTTGAGCCCCACTTGACCTTGGCTGCTGGTGCCACCTCCGGGACACGGTGACGCCTCGGGGAGCCACCCGGGGGAAGGACGCCGGGGGCCCCGGACACCCACAGGCCCTTGTCACCTCTGCGCCCTCCCCGCCCCCAGGTCCGACGCCTCCCTGTACTGCGACGACGTGGACATCCGCTTCAGCAAGACCATGAACTCCTGCAAGGTGCTGCAGATCCGCTACGCGAGCGTGGAGCGGCTGCTCGAGCGGCTGACCGACCTGCGCTTCCTGAGCATCGACTTCCTCAACACCTTCCTGCACTCCTACCGCGTCTTCACCACCGCCGTGGTGGTGCTGGACAAGCTCATCACCATCTACAAGAAGCCCATCAGCGCCATCCCCGCCAGGTGCCTGCGCCCCCACGCCCCCAACCCCCAACACGCACACACCTGCCGAGCTGGGGGAGGCCGAGCTCTGCAGAGGAGGGAGCCGGGGGCCCGGGAGGAGCTGGGGGGCGCACTGCCTGCCCCCCAGGAGCAGGCCTGCCCGCGAGGAGCACAGGGCGTGGGGGGCGCAGCGCGGGGCCGTGGTTTGCGCCGTGAGGACGCATCTTCTCTCTCCTGCCGGTCTCCGTCCGAGGCGGGTGGGCCCTGCCGGGAGGGGGCGGGGCCCGGGCTGCTGGGACACCCCACTTTCAGCTCCCGCCCCCCAAGTCTGCACGCGAGGCCGAGGGGGGATGGAGGGACGCGGGTTTAGCGTGGGAGACGTCAGACGCGCCACTCCCTGTGTCCGGGCTCAGCTTCGCCATGCGCGGAGCGCGCGGAGGACGGGGCCAGCGTGCGCAGGTGGGAGGGGCCTGCGTGGGATGGGAGGGGTCTCTCAAGCTGCAGATCAGGGGGCCCCCCTAGCACCTCGGGTCAGATGCTGCGGCCGAACCCCCAAAGTCCCCGCGCAAACCCCCGAGGGCAGGACACGCGCCGTTCCAACCCTCGGCCCTGCGCCACCGTCCACTCTGCGCGGAGGCTCAGCTCTAGGGAACGGGGCGCCCCGGCTGCCCCCCCCCCACGACCGTCCCGTCCCGCTCCCCCCGCGCAGGTCGCTGGAGCTGCTGTTCGCCAGCGGCCAGAACAACAAGCTCCTGTACGGAGACCCCCCCAAGTCCCCGCGCGCCACGCGCAAGTTCTCCTCGCCGCCGCCGCTGTCCCTCGCCAAGACGTCGTCGCCCAGCCGCCGGCGCAAGCTCTCTCTGAACATCCCAATCATCACGGGCGGGAAGGCGCTGGACCTGGCCGCGCTCAGCTGCGGCTCCAACGGCTACGCCGGCGTCTACTCGGCCATGTCGCCCTTCGGCAAGGCCGCGCTGGACACCAGCAAGCTCTACGTGTCCGGCGGCTTCGCCAGCAAGATTCCCGACGAGGGCGACGCCGCGCCCGAGAAGCCCGAGGACCCCGCGGCGGCGCCCGGCAAGCCGAGTGAGTGCACGTGCGGGCCGGAGCCGCTCCGGCCTCAACCTCCCCACTCGCAGCGGGGCCTCGGGCTGCTCCTCGTGCCCCCACCCCCACCCCGCCCAGGCTGGGGACAGAGAGGTCTTGTGTTTCTAGCAAGGACGCCAGGTGCCTCTGTTAAGGTCTGAGAAGCCCCCCCTGGAGAGTCACCGTGCGCATTAATTAGCACGTGAAAGGTTCTGATAAGTCCTGCGGCAAAGGGAGCCGTTACTACGCTTCCTTCTGTCTGCACAGCCCAGATTTGCTCTGTTCGGGCGCCGGAAAATTATGGGCATAGAATTTTAAAATCGGTGAGTAAAATAGAGAAATAAAATTAACTCTCTTTCTTCCACCCAGGCTCAGAAGTCTCCGTGAGGGAAGAATCGGATACGGATCAAAACCAGAGCGACGACGGTGACGCTGAAACGTCACCCACCAAGTCCCCCACGACACCAAAGTCCGTCAGAAGCAAAAACTCTTCAGGTGGGCCCCGAAGCCGGGGAGGGCTGGGGCGCATCGAGTAGAGGCAGGGGGTGGCGTCCCCGGCACGCCACGGGGGTGACCCCTGAGAACAGCGGCCACTCTGAGGCCCCCGGACCCCTGGCGCATGTGGGTGCTGGGGCCGCGCTGGGTGGGTCCCGCCGTCGCGCACGCACTGAGCCCCGCTCGGGCGCGCGGTGGGGCGGGCACTTGGGGCGCGGACGCCGCTGTGCCAGTGGCGTTTGCTGGGGCCCCGCGTGGCTCTCGCCACCCGCGACGCAGCACAAGGGCCGGTCCCCAGTGACTAAAGTGACCCTGCGCGGCGTGACGCTACCCCGGCAGCTCGGACCCTGGTCTGGGAGGGTCCTCGAGAAGCTGACCTGGGGTTCGGGTCCCATCGCGCCCCTGCCCTCCTAGCGCCGCCGGCCCGCTCCGCGCTCCAGGGGCCGCTGCGCCCCGAGTCCCACGGCCCCGGCCCTCGGAAGAAACCGGGTGGGTGGCGGGTCGCCCGGCCTCGGGGAGAAACTGTCCCGAGCGCTGCGTCCGCCTCGGACGCGCCGAACCGCCCTCCGCAGAGCCGGGTTTCAGAAATGAGCTTTGCGTCTTTCCGGTGAATTATTTGTGCCTCGCGGCGCGAGTGCCGCCGCTGTGTCCTGAGCGCGCGCTGCTTTCCAGAGACCCGCAGGAGGAAACTAAAGCCTTCTGGAGTCGTTTCTGCCATGATTACCACTGCAAAAAACATCTATCAGGCCGGGCGCGGTGGCTCACGCCTGTGATCCCAGCACTCTGGGAGGCCGAGGTGGGAGGATCGCTCAAGGTCCGGAGTTTGAAACCAGCCTGAGCAAGAGCGAGACCCCGTCTCTACTAGAAATAGAAAGAAATTAACTGGCCAACTAAAAATATATAGAAAAAATGAGCCGGGCATGGTGGCGCATGCCTGCTGTCCCAGCTACTCAGGAGGCTGAGGCAGGAGGATCGCTTGAGCCCAGGAGTTGGAGGTTGCTGTGAGCGAGGCTGACGCCACGGCACTGTAGCCCAGGCAACAGAGTGAGACTCTGTCAAAAAAAAAAACTGTCATTGTTAATAGCGATGATATTCCATAGCATTTATACAGCTTTGCATCAAACACAAAGCACTTGCCTCTACGTTATCTCCTGTAATCTGTGTATCCGCTTCCTGAGGTAGGCATTGTCCCTGCTACCCAGAGGGGACCATCACTGAGACTCAGAGAGGTTAAGCAGCTTACCCAAGGTCACACAGCGAGGAAGGGGCCGGGGAGGATTTCAGCAGGGTGGATGGACTCCCAGTGCAGTGCTCTCTGTCCGACCCGCCGTGCCCGCAGAGCTCCCGCTGTTCTCCTACAACAACGGCGTGGTCGTGACCCCCTGCCGCGAGCTGGACGGCAACCGCAGTGCCTTGTCGGCCGCCTCCGCCTTCGCCATCGCCACCGCGGGAGCCAACGAGGGCGGCCCCAACAAGGAGAAGTACCGGCGCATGTCGCTGGCCAGCGCAGGTGCGTGGCGCGCGGGCCTCCGAGGTCAGCCCCGCTGCGGCAGGTGACTGCGGGTGACCCCGAGGACCTGCCGCCGGGTGTCCAGGGCGCCGCCAACGCGCAGGCGCGTCCTGGTAGCACCGCCCCCCCCCCCCCCCCCCCACCCCCCTCCCCGCCCCACCCACCCCCCTCCCCGCTCCACCCACCCCCCTCCCCGCCCCACCCACACCCCCTCACACCCCTCCACACCCC
>VSMD01001758.1:0-19860 GCA_008750895.1 Mirza zaza | reverse complement strand
CTTAAGCAACACACATGTCCAGCCACTGGTTAATGGGGAAACAACCTGTAGTGTGTCCAGACTACTAGTATTGGGCAAAAACAGGAACGAAGTACTGATACCAATAAATTACATTTTGATACATTACATGTCCACAAAGAAGACTAATATGTTAATGTATTAATCTCTTAAATTATGTAGAAAGCAAACATCAGATTTGCAACCCACAGTTACATTAATAGTAGCTATTAGACTAATAATTGTACCTTTGTATGAAAATGAAAATATTCTAAATTTATATTATGCTGATAGTAGCACAACTCTGTACATACTAAAAAAATTGAAGTGTATACTTTAAGTGATGAAATTCATGATACGCAAATTATATCTTACTCATGTTTTTTAAAAAACCAATGAGAAAGACAGCAAAGTCTTTGACTTTGTAAAGTCACTGACCCTGTAAACCCTGTAACCCTGTCACAGACCTGACAGGTGTGTGCTCTGAGAGTCAGACCCTCACCTGTGGACCCTCTAGTGTGGGCCACAGTTGGGCTGCTGGCTGGGGTGGTCACAGGCAGTCATGAGGGTGACCTCAGGGGAGCAGCACCAGGTTTCTGTCTCAGTTCCCCCTGTGTCTGGGGCGCTGTGTGAGCACTCAGGCTTCCGTCCCATGTTGAACAGTAATAGTCAGCCTCGTCCTCAGGCTGGAGGCCCGAGATGGTCAGGGAGGCCGTGTTCCCAGACCTGGAGCCGGAGAAGCGATCAGGGATCCCCGAGGGCCGAGATGTCCGAGCATCACAGTTGTGGGGGCACCACGAGGAACCTGCTGGTAGCAGCCCACAGCACCGGTGTGTCCAACGTTGTTGCTCACTCTCTGCCCACGTTACCCCATGACTGGGGCTTTGTCTCTTTGCTTTTCAGTTGTGGGACTTTCTTGTGTGCTTTGGTGTCAGCGCTTTCTCAGAGACGCCGTCAGCACCTGGCGCTTCCATCAGTCGTCGGCTTCTCATCTCTTTGTGCCCATTGCATGGTCCTTTCTAAACATTTCCATCCAGTCAAATTTAAATCTTTCCTTGTATGTTGTGATTTGGTATCACAGCTAACAACCCATTTCAAAATCCTTGCTTACTAAGATTTCTTTCTGTGTTTTCTTTTTAGTGTTTTATCGTTTTAACTATTGGACTTAGATCTTTAATCCATTTTGAGTTAGTTTTTGTATGTTGTGTAAGTAGGGGTCCATGTTTTTATTTATCATGTATCTATGCAATGACTTCAGCAAGGTTTCCCGAAGATCTGTAGAACCTGTCATGTCATCTTGGATGTTCAATGGACTGTCCGTGTGTGGATTTATTCCTCAGCCCTCAGTCAGGTCCCACTGAATTGCATGGCTGTCCTTATGCCTGTTGTATGCTGTTTTGATTAATGTAGGTTCATTGCCAGTTTTGAAACTGAAGTAGAAGTTCTTCGACTTTGTTCTCCTTTATGAGACTGTTTTGACATCTAGGATTCTTTGCAATTCTACCTCACTTGTAGGGTCAACTTTTCTATTCATGCAAACAACAACATCAAGAGGAATAATATGTGAGGCTTGATAGAGATCTTATTGAATCTGAGGCTTGCTGTTAGGGTACAGTGGACTCTCCTTATCCAGGATTTCCCAATCCATGGAATCAGATAAGTGCCATCAAAAATGTATAGAACCCGTAACAATGCATGATAACGCAAATAAAATACAACATAACAACTATTTGCATGCCATCCACATTTTATTTGGTATTACAAGTAACCTAGAAATGAAGAAGGATGTGCACAGGTTAAATGTACATACTATGCATTTTGATAAATGACCGGAGCAGGTATGGATTTCGTTTTCATGGGTGTTCCTGGAAACCATCCCACATAGATACAGCAGGACAACGTAACAATATTCACTCATCCAATTCATGGATACAAGATGCCTTTCCATCTACTTAAGTGATCTTTCACTTCTTTCACATATATTTTGTGGTTTTTATTGTACATGCCTTTCACTTCTTTGGTTAAGTTTATTTCTAAGGATTTTTAATTCTATTTTAATTTGAAATTTTCTCTTAATCTCCTATTTAAATTATATATTGCCAATGTATAGAAATAGAACTTAATTTTTCATGTATATTCTATATTCTTCAAATCTCATCAATTTATTTATTAACTGTAATATTTAATACATTGTGTAGAAATCTGTGATTCATCATTTGTGGATAGAAATAGGCTTATCTTTTTTATCCCCCAACATCAGGGAGTTTTGATTGTTTTTACTTGCCTAATTTCTCTGTTGATTTAACTTTGAGTAGAATGTTGAATAGATGCGGTGAAAAAAGGAACATTTTTGTCTTGCTCCTGATTTTAGGGAGATAACTTTTAGTCTTTTACAATTGAAATATTACATAACAATATTATTTATGACTGTTACCTAAAATTTCTTTATAATATATTTATTATATATTATGTATAAAGATATACATAAATATACAGATATTTATATTTAAATAAATAAATAAGGAAGATTCCTTTGTCCCTATTTTATTCTAGAAATATTTTCTGCATCACTGCAGATGATCAGCTTCCCCCATTAATCATTCTATTAATGTTGTGTGTTATGAAGTTTGATATTCTTATATGGATCCATCTTTGCATTCTCCGACACATCATGCTTGTGCATAATGCACAGTCCTTTTAATACCCTGCTGGATTCAGTTTGCTAGTATATTCTAAGATAGTTTTCATCTATATTCATAAGGGCTATTAGTATACATATTCTTTTTCTTTTAGTGCCCTTGGCTTTGATATCAGGTAATGCTCACTTAATAGAATGAGTTAGGATGTATTCTCTCTCACCTTTGCTATTTGTTAAAAGAGTTTGAGAATGGTTGGATGTTATTCTTAAACTGTTTCATAGAATTCACCATGGAAGCTGTCTGATCCTAGGCTGTATTTTGTTGGGACATATTTGATTACTAATTTAATTCATTTACCATAGGCTTATTCAGATTTTCTATTTTGCATTGAGTCATATTTTATATTATACCTTGAAGGTGTAGGCATTTCTTCATTGCATCTAGTTTATCTAATTTGGTAAAATACATTTGATATAGTGTGTGTGTACATATATATATTAAATTTCTTTATTGGATATATTAATGTCCCAATTTTTATTTTGCATTTTAGTAATTTGAATCTATTCTAATTTGTTATCATTCAGTTTAACAAAAGATATTTGAATTTGTTGATGTTTTTACAATCTACTTAAGTTTTGTAGATTCTATAGTTTTTCTATTCCCTATTCTGCTTATTTCTGCCCTAATGTTTATTTTCTATTTCTTATGCTTGTTTGGATTTAATTGGCTCGGTTTTTATTTATTGAAGGTGCAAACTTAGCTTATTGATTTGAGATCTTTATTTTTTTAATGTAGGTGTCTATAGCTGTAATATTGGATCTGAGCACTGCTCTCACTCCATCCCTTAAAAATCCACATGCTGGGTTTTGGAATACCAGAAAACTTAAAATTACATACGTGTCTGACACTACGATTCGACTGGGCAGAGATGTCCTAGACAGAGTGTGTTCATGAGTGTCTGTTACTTTCTCAGCGGGCTCTACTAACGTAACATTCTAGCCTTTCGTGTAAATAAAGCCACAGAGAAAAACTTTAGTGTTTTGCTCCTAGTTTCCCAAGAGTAGCAATGTCAGCTATTCATTAAAAATAATTTTTTATTAAATATATACTCTGTTCTTATTTTCTAATGTTAAAATAACAAGTAGGTATTCAATTATATTAATGTTTTATAACATCTCAAATATTTATTAATAACAAAGATCTTAGAAAAAAGAAAATAATCCATGTGGATAAGAGTTAGGGGCCAGCATCATCAGGAAAGAATGTCTATCTGAAAGGACAGCGAGAGGTGCTGAACCTGAAACCTGCTGTCTACAAGTGGCCACCCGGATGGGCCCAGGCCCCTGGGAGTCATCCTCATCTTGACAGCTGTGCACACACCAAGTCGTCTTCTTCTCTCACTGCCATTTACCCTGTAAATGTTCTGTTCTCCCAGCAAGTACTGCCTGCTTGTGCAGAGTCCAGCAGGATTAAAGACAGCTGTTAACAGTAACTGGGGCTAGATAAGGTTTAGATACATCCATCAGTCATAGAAACTACCAAGGTTCTTGGAGCTGATGTCAACAGTCTCTCTGCGAAGGTGTAGTTGCAGGCAGAAACGGGGAACCAGGGGCTGGGCAGGAGGGGCAGATGGCCGCTCCGTGTCCACGTGGAAGAACCGTGCTGCTGTCCCAAGAGAGGCCATGGTAATGAGGCAACAGCACAGGGATGCTCAGAGAGGCCACATGGAAAGAACTCCAAGGCCAGGATTAGTCTCAACCGCTGAGGGTTAAGCACTGTCTCCATCATGGTTTTGTGCTTTGTCACTAGGGATGTTGGTTCCAGGCAGCAGCACAATCAAAATCCACTCTGATGATTCCAGCCAGCACGGAGTGACCTTATCACAAGGGCCTCAGGCAGCGAGGACGGCTGAGCCAGATGACCACACCCAGGACCTTAGAAATGTGAGTGCAGCAACAGGGAGTTATAAGCTGGCCTGCCACTCACCCAGTGCCTGTGGGCCAGAAGGAAATGGGGGTCATGAGTGTCCCCATGGACCCTCCCATGCTCCTCCAGCAGGGCCATCCATTCATGGAAACTCAACAGTAGAAATAAGGAGCTCAGCCCATAGCAAGATCCACAGGGCTCTGTCTCCTAGAGTCCCATTTCAGGATTCTGCTGCCACATCTGGTTCGTCTTCTACCCTGGGGGCTGAGTTATTTCAGACAAAAATCTGCCTTCCCCCTCTCTGTCTCCACGCCCATGAGCAATGACACCTGGGCAAGGACACCAAAACGGAGGGGGGTGATGGCTGAAAATAGATGGATTGGGGTGAGGGAGGCAGACCTGGGCGATCACGGGGCAATGATAAAGGTTGTGCTGGCACATGGATATCTCGTATTCATAATGACTCATTCTGGTCCACACACTAGACAAGGTTCAGTGTTTCCTCAGCTGGCCTGTCCCATCTTTGCTGACACTTAAGAACCAGGTCCATGGTGCTCCCTGTTGGCCTCAGGGCCACTCCCTCCAGGCCCCCATGTCTGCGGATCTCCTGGGGGAGGACCCTGTTTGTGCAGACGGTCGTTTCCAAGGCAACCTCCCGGGGAGGACTGGAGACCAGGCGGCCCGCACGCCCTCATGGACGAGACTTTACTTCTCTGCAGGCCACTAGCAATGACAGTACTTAAGTTCAGGACTCAATGGTCAGTCCTTCCGTTAATGAGGATTTGGCAGCATTTGAAATCATCGATCCTATACAAGTTGGCGTAGTTTAAAACCTCAAAACCACAGAAAGATAACATTGTAAATACCTCTTCACATCTTTAATTTCTTTCAAACTTCCCCAAATCATTTTTTTTTCTTCTGAGTTACACACAAAACTAAGTGCCAAGTATTTGGCCAGAGGAATTAGGATCCGGTGTTGGTCTTTCACATGGGTTAAAAGAATCCACCCAATTCTCTAATGAGACACGTGGCGTCATCGTAGATGTCTTCCTTTTTCAGGCCGCAACAGGGACTCAATCCCCAAGTCTTGTCAACCGTACTTCCATGTTGACCTTAAATTGTTCCTTCTCCTCCTTCTTCAATGTCACGGATGTAGCAAAACACATCATTGTTTCCCCATGGCGTGTTGCCTCTGTCACCCAACTAATCTCCTGGCTCAGGGATTGCTTCCGTTTACACTTCCTTCCCCTCTCCACTGTGACGATTCCATCGCAAGTGCCAGATGAGGTTGAACATCAGCGACTCCCTGTAGCCTCCAAGGACAAGTGCACACTTCTTAGGATGTGTCAGCTGAAAGATCTGTCCCCATCGTTCTGTCATACCATCTGGGCTCATCTCAAGCTGCTTCCCCTGATCCTGTCCACATGTGCGCCCAGCGTGGGTTCCATTAATTACTAGAATGAACAACTAAATTCTCTCTTCTTCTATTCTTGGCAAATGCAGTTACCAGTACCTGAAGCATCATTTCTTCATCCATCCTCCTAGTTCACTTGCATGAACTCTAAATATAACATGGTCCTTATCACCCCTTGGGGTCAGGCTTCCGTACCCCAAATCCTTCCCCAGCACAAACCCTCTCCGGGGAGTTAGCTGGGGACATGCCATCATGGGAACCTTTAATTCTCCTCCCACAGCTGAGTACGGAGCCTGGGAGGGACAGGAGGAGATGGGGCTGCAGACGCACAAGTGAGGAGACTGGTGTTCTGAAGAGCAAAGAAGGAAGCCATGTGGGGTCATCACTGTCACTGCGATGGGGTGACAGCAAGGGCCCGTCCACATTGTAATGGTCGACAATCCTCATCCTCGATCAGCACATGGAGTTGACAGGTTGTGAGGAAGCTGTCAGGTAAGTGAATCATCTTTTAGCTCTTCCAGGCATTACGTGTCGTTACTTCTTCACAGAAGCAAACCCTAGGTGGGTTGTACATGTGCAGACTCTCTGTTCTTTCTCTGTGTTAGTATCAATATGTGTAATGTCTATCCTGTGACACATCCTGCAAAGATTTAGAATTTTTCTGCATATAACTATTTGTTAATTATCTGAGAAGCAATCCTAACTACTCTTATCTGCATTCCTGGTGTTTGTTGTAGTCTCAACATAAAGAGATGCTTTAGCTCCCACCTGGAACCCAGGCCCTGCGTCCCCACAGGTGTGTTGGCCACTCCTGGGGCAGTGAATAGGCTGGAGGAAGCGCACAGGTGTGTGTCTCATCTCCCCTGGGCACGCCCAATGCAGTCACCAAAGCTGCCGTCCTCTGCGGAACAGTGATGACCAGCGCCATCCTCATGCTGGAGCCCAGAGATGACGGCAGAGGCCACGCAGTCTGTCCTGGAGCCAGGGAGGCTCTCTGAGGTCCCAGCGGGTCAGTTGTCCCTGAGGACCAGAAATTAGTGGACATGTCCACTAATTTCTGGTGCTGCTTCTGCCAAGCTGTGTGCTGGTTGACAATGTCTTGCTGATTCCAGTGCTGATGACTGTGACCATCTGTCCTGGGGACTTGGTCACTAAGGGAGGCTGAGTCCACCCTGCCTGGGCCGCAGGTACTGGGAGGCGGAGAGACAGAGAGGACCGTGGGCCCAGTGAGTGGGGAGAGGACCAGAGGGGGATTGAGGCCCCCATGGAGCCTTCCACCCAGGGCAGGTGGGTCCTCGCCAGGCCAGGTGGGGTCACACAGCCTGGCCCTTGATGGCCCGAGGGTCCTGGGAGGTGCTGACAGCTTCAGTCACTTCCCTTAACAGCTGGGCAAACTCACTGGTGCTCAGTTAACTGCCAAACTTCTGAGGGGTCCAGGCTGGCAGGGCCAGACCCACTCGCCCTCTGAGACAGCTACACAGCGCCCCCTGCATCGGCAGGACACACACCTGCTGAGGCCCCTGAGGATGCACAGGTGTCCTTGGTTGTGCTGCTCAGCTCAGCAGACCAGGTGCTCAGGGAGGAGGCGTGGACAGCGGCGGGGCTGTGGCTAGAGACTATGAGGCCAGGAGATGATCAGACCAGCAAGTGCAAGGGTCTTATTTACACTTAATTTTACAACAGAAATCAAAAGGTAACACTTACAAGCCTCATGTGTCCCCAGTGTACTTCTGCATATCACTGAGAAGTTGGCGAACCATCACCTGGGTTCAAGGAGGCATCCTGAGTTTATTTTTGAAATAGGTCCCTGTTTCCCATTTTCAGTGTGGTCTCTCTGACCTCCGTTATGACAGAGTTTGAAAGTAACCACTATACTTTCTGTCTGTCTGAATGTCACCAATATGGTTATTTCTCATAAACACAGTCATGCAATATCTGGCTCTTTCATATTTCTTTCAGTGAGCAACATTTATCGAGGGCCACCTATGTGGAGCAAGCATCAGCACTTCATACATGTTGGTGCTGAGGTCATTACCCTGCACGGGTGCTGGATCTATTATGTTGCCCTGCACACTGAACAGTGACCAAAACAGACATGTGCTCCACTAGTCATGGCTGCACGTGGCATTGCAGACTCTGGTTGGGGATTCCAACACATTAGGTAACACAATCTCTGCTGTCATGTCGCCTAGAATATCATTAGCCATCAAAATGACCATTTGCAGTCTGCGTTGTTATTTTTATTATCACATGGGAACCAGAAACTCAGAGATAAAAAAGGCCAGCCTGTGTCCAGCCAAATGGCATGAATGGGGTTCAAAGTGAAGGGCTTTCCAAAGGCTGTGGACTTGCTCTGTAACCAACCTGGATGTGCCCTCCAGGCAGGGGACATTTAGCCATGTCTGCAGGTATTTTATTCCCATAGGCAGGGAGAAGAGGTTAACAGAATCTGGTGAGTACAGGCCACCGATGTTGCTGAACACATTACAGCGTACAGCGCAGCCCCAACCACAAAATCAGCAGTGCTGTGCTCCTGAAAGTTGTTTTAAACTAAGTCTTCTCTATGGATAGATTGTATGAAATAAATACATTAGATGATTGGACATCCAAATGTGGAAGGAGACATTTTTATTTTCAGAAGCAAATTGAGGATGTTGTGTGCGGACACGTTCACCTCGAGCAGGTAGTTGGAGAGACAAAAGAGCTGACACCCCGGTGGGGACAGGCTGAGGGCAGAGCCGGGGGGAGGACGCTCTGGGGGTTTTTGTCTCACTTCCCCATGCTCTGGAGCACTGTGTGATTGTAGCTGCCATCATAAGACTGGCAGTAGTAGTCGGCCTCGTCCTCAGACTGCAGCCCCGAGATGGTCAGGGAGGCAGAGTTGGAGGAGCTGTCGATGGAGCCAGAGAACCGATCGGGGACTCCAGAGGGTCTTTGATCATTTGAGTAGATCACAGTGGTGGGGGCACTGCCCGGGCGCTGCTGGTGCCAACTCACATAGTAGCTCCCAATATTGCCGCTGCTGCGGGTGCAGGAGATGGTGACCTTCTGCCCTGGAGACCCCGACACAGAGCTGGGCTGATTCAGGACAAAGTTGGCCAAAGACCCTGCAAAGAAGGACAGACGCAGAGAAAGGTGAGAATGGACCACACTCTGTTCCCAGGGAGGAGGGAGAAAGCCATTATCACAGGTGACTTCCAGGATCCCCCCCTGAGTTCCCTGCAGGCAGCCACCTGTGCAGTGAGCGAAGAGGGTGAGGAGGAGCGGGGCCCAGGCCATGGTGGGGACACCCCAGGCTCTGCTTCCTGAGCTGACAGCCAGGACTGGGCCCACCAACGCTCCTTATCTGTCATTCTGATCCTCAGGGTGGGAGTCTCCATGCAAATTTCTCCCTTTCTTAGGGCTACACAAGCCCCACCTTTGACCTCATACTGGGTCTGGCTGAGAAATAGAAAGACCGTACTGGGGGAGGAGCACAGCACAGGAACAGGTGCAAGTGTGCACAGGGAGAGACTGACTCTCTGGGGAGGCTCTGGGGAGCCTGAGCAGGTGCTGAGACCACAGCGCCCTCTGGTGGACGCGGGAGACATGTCGGCCCTGGGCAGGGGAGGTGCTCAGGGCTCCTGCCCTCCCCACCCCGCACCCCTCACAATTCCAGCCACTGTCCCAGGGTCTCTGCTCAGCATCCTGTGCTCCCTGCGCATTTAAACCTCCAAATCTGTGCAGATGGACCACGGGCCACGACTCTGGTAAAGACATCCTCATTTATTTTGTGTCATTACAGGGGATGGATGTTTATGGGAGAATGGGCTGTGCTTGCGGGAAAGACAGGTGAGGGCTCCACCTTCTCCAGGAGGGCCCACGTGGAGCAGCGCTGTGAGCACTGCCCTGAAAGTAGATTTGGCCATTCATGCGGGGAGAGCCTCAGACCAGAGCCCATCTCGCCACTGTCAGCCCCGTGAGAGCAGAGAGACCCTGGCCAGGCCGGGCGGGGAGGGCCAGGGGGTGTCAGGGAAAAATTTCAACAGAGCCCTTCATCAGTGAGTGCTATGGAGAAAACATGGAAACTCAGCAGGTGACATGTGTGTAACAGTGATTGGCAGAGAGAATCTGCACAGCTAGTGACTGCTCAGCGCTCTGGGTAAGATGAAGATGAGTCAATATAAATTTGTAGTGCCAATTTGTGGGCCAGTCAGGTGCTACTGCTGCTGTCCTAGGAGATATTCTATAGAACCTGTTTGGGGTACTGTTGCGAGAGTTTGTTTATGTATTGTGGAAAAGAATTCACACCTGACAGGCAGTGAAGCGGGTGACAATATGAAAGGAAAGCAGTGCAGGTGCTAGCAGTGGGCTGTGCTGTCACAGGGTGGACCGTGTGTGCGTGACAATATAGAGGGTGAAGATGGAACCATGGGAGACCCCACTGCCTACAGGGATAGAAAGGTATCAAAGCTCATTCTAAGTTTGAGAAACTGTCATTTATGTATTCAAAACTTATGCAAGTATTTATGAAAATGTATTTTAAACTCACCTACTATCCTCTGCTTGGTCACAGGTAGCAAAGTATTATGCCGAGTCAGAAGAGAACCTCACCCTCAAACCAGGGGTGCATCGACCACTGGCCCCTTTAATCACGAGGATGGAAAATCCCCTTATTTCTGGTTTGTCACGTGTGATGTTTCCTGGGTTATAGACTCAGCGTCCCCATTCCACTAGGGCTTTTGAGGTAGTTGAAGATTTTCCACATTCTCCTCCCTCCTGCAACACCTCCTCCCACCTTCTCCCTCTGATGTGACCTTCATTTCTCTCTCTGTGACCATGGCATGGAGCCCAAAATTAAGGTCTTCAAAGGAGAACTTTCACATTTTTTCCCCATTTTGCTTATTTTGTAATTTTGGGATGTAGAGTTAAGATTATTCAACTCAATTTTTTCAAGTTTTCTTTTATATTGTATTTGAGTTATGTAGCTGTCTCCCTAGATTATGCCCAGGTCGTCAGAGTTCAGTTATATTTTATTAACTCCTATGCTCCTGTACGGAAACATTTTCCATCCCGTGTTCACACGTGCATAGACAGGACCAGGCCTCTATCTTGCACAGAAAGAGGCAGGGATATACACGGGAGCACTTTTCCACCTCAGGAAAGATATTCACAAAGCGGGATAATGTCTGAAATTGCACTTGGCAAGAATGGGAACCTGTGTAAACACAGAAGCTGTGGTTCCTGTTGGAAGGAAAGGTCTCTGGCAGAGGGAATGCTAAGGTGCGAAGGTCACTGTGGACCGCAGGTCCCTCCTGGCCAGTGTCCGCCCCAACTCTGACCTCCGTGTGTCAGGGAGGAAAGGGAGGAGAACATCTGGGAGAACACACGGGGCTGCGGCAACCCCGGTTCCCGTGGGAGGGCTCCTCCTCTGTGTGCGGGGACGTCCAGCCCCGGGTCTGCCCCACAGGGGAGAGCCAGCCTCCGCCTTCTGTCCCGGACACAGTCCGTGTGGCGCTGAGGTTGCCATGAGGGGAGAAGCAAAGGCAGAAAAGAGGAGGAGGTGCGTTCAGAGGGGCGTGGAGGGATGTGGTCCTGGCAGGGCTGGGCCTGGGGACACTGACCAAGACAGCGGGCTCCTCGCCAGGCCCCAGGGGAAGTCAGGAAGCTCCTCCTGTGCCTGAGAGTGACAGTGTGTTAGGGCTGGGAGGAGCTGGTGAGTGACCCTAAGTGACAGGCGATCAGCATAGGTTTGTGGTTCCTTGGAGAGGCAGAAAAGGCAAAATGGGAGGACCAGGGGAGGGAGGAGCTCCCGTGGCAGAGAGGAACCACCATGGGATCTGCACACGGAGCCCAGCCCTCCAGGGCCCTCAGGGACCTGCAGAAGGGATGGGATGATGGCTGGGGTGTGAGGCAGCTGGACAGACACCGAGAGGCCGTGGAGAGATTGACCCAGTCACAGTGCAGTCCTGACTCAGCTCAGTGTAGCCCAGTGGCAGCTCTGGGGGCTCACATGGTTGTCACCTGTCAACTACCTTGTACTTACAATGTGGGACAGTCCTGCCACCTCCATACTTGAGGACACAGTACACTCCCCTTTGCATTGAAAGATCCCTGTGCCCCGCTGTCCTCCCTGGTGCTCTGGTCACTCTGGGCAGGGACCTGCCTGTGCTGACTGCTGCTGCTCAGGTGTCCACCGTGGGAGCAGGTGGCATCTCAGGATCCCGCCCGGCTGGGGTGGGGAGGGGTCACCTCACTGGTAGTGGGGACAGGAACCTGCATGTGAGCTGCCCTTGCATAGCTCACAGTGTTGTCATGTGAGTGTATATGACATGCGAGTGTCCATGGAGCCCTGTGGGGACACCCAGCACAGCCTGCTGGGCTCCACACTGTCGACAGGGGACACCTGAGTCTGTCTGTCCTTCTTGGTGGTGGAGTCACCTCGTGCAAGTGTGACCCTGTCAGGCTCCTCTCCACCCCTGTTGGGACTCTGGCCTGGACAGGGGACCCGTTTTGGCGGAGAAGGAAGAGATGGCCTGAGTCTCCCACGGGCTGAGGGAAGCCCATGCACAGAGTGTCTCCGTGGGTGGAGCTGTCCCCCCTGCGGGAGAGTAATACATGTGTGGGGTCATCATGCCTAGTCCCACAAGAAGAGGCTCAGCCATTTGTCCAGTGAGGACCTAATGGGCTGCACCCTACTCTCTCTCTTGAGACCCGCAGCGCCCCCTGCTGGCCACAGGCTCACACGCTCTGCTCACGTGCACTGCACAGCTGAGCCCTCCTGGCAGATGAACCTGCTTCTAGCCCTTTTCCCACCTGGGAAAGGTAGTGCGGTGCACTGGAGTGTTTGCTCCCCAGGGGCCCTCGTGTGGGGTCACTATGGACTGCAGGGATCCACGGGTGGCCTTCTGCATCCCCAGCCTTGGACTCACCACCCCCTGCAGGGACACAGTGATCCCTCGGTGGCAGGTCATTGTTTCTACCCAATTTGGCTTTCCGCACACACTGCTCACACCTTCATAATGTCCTTCTTTATTGAATTTCTTTGTAATGACCTGATTTCAAGTGCGCCGGCCTTACCTGCAGGACACGTAACTAACACTCCCAATCATGTTTGCATCACAGACAGACTAATCTGTGTCAGTCAGTCAACTGTACCATGCAAGACTCATAACTGTCAACACACCTGCTTCCACTGGAAAGATTCTGTGTCCTGAGCTAGGAACAGCTGTCCACACACAGGTGACAAGACGCAGGATGTCCTATTAGCCATGGCGCTGACGTCCTCCAGGTGATCCGAGATCCCATGGAAGGGCTGCGGCCTCTCACAACGGGGCGCAAATGGCTGAAGTTTCACCACAGATTCTGCCACGAGCAGTGAGGGCCCAGCGACCTCCTGGGCTGGTCCTCGGGCTCCCACCCAGATGTCAGCTAGAAAGGGCTAACTTTTCTTGTTTCAATAGAGAGAGGTCAGCTCCAGAGGCTCCGGATTTAGGACACTTGAATAAACACCCAACATTTTAATGTCATCAGGAGGGTTTATTTTTCCATTTCTGAGAAATCAGAAATATCAAATGGAAAATTGACAGTAGAGCCTTTCTGAAACTGAAAGTGCTTCCAAGATCAATGTGCCTTTATCAGAGTTATTGTAAAATTTAAAATAATCATCAGATGCGACCCTGCACAGTCTGGGGTTTTTGTCCCACTTCCCCATCTGCCTGTGTCACTGTGAGAAGCACTGTTGTGCCATATGGCACAGTAATAGTCAGCCTCGTCCTCAGGCTGCAGCCCAGAGACGTGCAGAATCCCTGCGTTGGCCGAGGCGTCTTTGGAGCCAGAGAATCGGCTGGGGACACCGGAGCCCTGGTGCTTGTCCGAGTCTGAGTAGTATCTCAGGAGATAGCGGGGTGGGCCCCCTGGCTTCTGCTGGTACCAGTACATGTTTTTACCACCAACACTGATGTCACTTCTCAAGGTGCAGGTGAGTCTGGCTGATGCCCCAGGAGATGCAGAGAGGGAGGGCGGCTGGGTCAGCACAGGCTGGGACAGCGAACCTGCAAACACATACACATGAATAGGGCCGAGATCAGGGTTAATATCTCTGTCCCTGAGCCAGAAGAGACAGAATGGACTTGGGGCTGCCTGAGTCTTCCACGCCTGTCCCTACCTGTGCAGTGAGAGAGGAGCACGAGCAGGAGAGGAGCCCAGGCCATGGTGCACACAGCCCCTGGTCCCCACAGTGGGGCTGGGCTGCCTAGGCCTCCTTTTGTCCCCACCCTCTGCAGAGGAGGGGCTGCTCATGCAAATGTGTTTCCATCAGGGACTGCCCAGCCCCTCCCTGAGCCCTGGGCTGGAGCTCAGCTCTCTCTGCACACTGAGGAGAGGGAGCTTGGCTTTGCCCCTTGGGGGAGCCCTGGGAGGAAGCAGCTGCTGGGACCATACAAAGGGCCCTGCTCAGGGGACTGTGCCAGGCCAGAGAGGACACAGATGCTGAGTCCCCATCAGTGAGCACAGGGCCCAACACACAGACCAAGGCTTCTTGGAGTGACTGGTCCTCCTTGAGCAGCTGTGTAGGGACCACAGGGCAGTCCCCCAGCGCCCCTGCTGGTCACAGGCACACACCTCCCCATGGCCCAGAGACCTGAGAGCCCAGCTGGACTCTGCAGCTCCCCAGTCACTGTCTCTGGTCACACACCCATGGGCTGACTCCCTGGTGGAGTGACCCCAGTACACTGTGAGTGATCACTGGGGTTTCTCACTCCCAGAAGGAACCCTGGACTATGAGAGGTGCAGTCATGTGCATATATAACTGTTTAACATGCAGCACCCCAGAGTACACTCTAGGAAATCCTACAACACCCTCCTGTGCCATCATGGTAAGCACCACAAGTGCTAGAACGTCTGAGCTGGTTTGTATGGCTTGAATGTGTGTTGAGGGTGATGCTGTAGAAGAGACATGTTGAAGGAACTGGCTCAGTGACATGTTTAAAATTCAGCAATACAGAAAACTTTTCAACAGTGACACATTTTAAAATGTTGATACTGACGACTTGATTTTTGAAAAATTAGTAGTTGGGCACTCATACCATTTAATAGTTTATAGTGCTACACATTTTTTAATTTTGTGAAGTGAGATTTATCTTCCTAATTTGTATTTTCTCTTTATCTGTGTGTTATATTTCATACCAGTAGTTTTATTGTTTTGTTTTTCTTTTTTTTAAAACCATTTTCTGCTTGTCCTTCTACATACCAATATTTTCTTTTAGATTTCCTAAATATAACTTCCCTATTTTTTTTTTTTACTCATATGTTTTACAGTTTCCTAGGAAAATATGTGTGACATTTTAATGTTTCTGCAGAGACGCTGACTGCGTGGACAGGTGAATGCAGACTCTGTCCCTTCCTCGCTGCGTCCCAGGTGCGAATCTGCTTTGACTGTGTGGACTGTCCCCAACTCCTGCACTCAGAGGCTCTTTCAGCACCTGAGCTCTGAGCAGGACCCCTGCTCCCCAGGCCTCTCCCTGGAGCCATCCAGACAGATCCCTCCATTTAGGTCCAGCAGGTCACCCTGGGGTTAAACTGCATCAGTGACTCCCCAGGGCTGTTTGCATGAACCCCACAGTCCTCACCCCTCAGCCCTTCCTGGTCTGGCCCCGCCCAGCCCACAGCCCCCTGCAGCCCCTGCCCTGGCTCTGGGGCTCCAGCCACACCCACTGCTCTGTCCTGGGCCACCCTGAGCTCCTGAACCTGCCATGGCTGCAGCAGCCCCTGCCCTGTCTGCGAGGAGAGACGGGCTCCAGCTGGGGGTCAGGGTGGGAGTGACATTCTCAAATAGTCTTATTCTATGTATCATGAATAATTTTATAAATTTTCATTTTATTTATAGTGGTGTTACGGGTTGTCTTCTGGGTGGCTTTAACGTTCTGTTCCACACCTCCTTTTCTGCGTCAGCGCGTTTTCATTCCAGCAAATACGCAGCCTCCACATGCATCAGACATGCAAAGAGGGTTTCCAGTTGCACCCCTGGGTCACTGAGGATATGAATCTGTGGGGTCTGACCTCCTCTAGGGGTGGGTGGCTGTGAGAAGCATCTCATCGTAAGTGTAGTTTACACTGAGACTGGAAGAATATTAGAGGTGGCTCTTGGGCAGGCAGGTCAGAAGAATCAGGAGAATCCAAGGCAGCAGATTTATGTTCCTTCTCCCAGGGCCTGTTCATCAAGTTACAGTCCCCCCTGCGTGCTGCCACTTTGCTCAGCCAAAGCCAAAGGGGCCATGTGCAGAGTCACAGAGACCTTGCTCTGTACAGCCACCTGCTCTCCAGTGTCCTGTTCTGAGAATCCTTGTCATCCCTGTACCTGTCACTTCTCATCTCTGTGTCCTCAGCTCGGTGACACTCTTAGGATCAGCTGGGGCTTCGTCTTCTTCTGAGCCAAAAAGTGAATCTAGAAATAAATCTGCAGCCATTGGTGCGCTCATCTGAGTGCACATGTGTATGTGTGTGCAAATACGCATGTGTGCATCTGTGTATGTAGTGGACATGTATGTGCTGTATGGATACATGTGCCTGTGTTTCCGTATGGGTTTGCCCATGTGCTTGTGCAAATGTCCTTTCCTTCTCTGAGGTTGCAGAGTCGGGTTCTCCTCATTGTCCAAAGTGCAATGTCAGGAAACAACTATTTCAGTATCTGGTCCTGTCCTGGAGTTGTGGAAGGGGTAAGGGCGGGACTAGTCACTAGTTATGACATCTTGGATGGGATCAGACATTACGACAGGCTCTGGTGTCACTGTCTTTGCCTATTTTTCTTGTCAGCATTTAGTAAGTTTCATTCCTCTGTGATAACTTCCTTACCCCCATAGTAATTAGCTCTGATTGATTCTGTTAGGGTTCACTGAACATCTCAGATGTGTTTTTTACACCAAGTCAGGGAAGTTTTTGGTCATAATTTTTCAAATACACTTTTCTGTCCCTTTTCCCTGCTGTTGTCCTTCTGAGACTCTCACTATGTGTATGTTGACACTTGGGATGGTGCCACATGGGTCCCTCAAGTTCTGCCCATTGTTTTAATTCTGATATGTTCCTGTTCCTTTGGTAGAACAATATCAGTTCATCTACCTCATGTAGAGTTATTCTTTCTTCTTTTTCCTTTATTTATATTCCATATATGAAGAGACATTCTTCTGAGATTTTCCTTAATTTTTCACATGAGTTTCTTTATATAGCTGATTCAAAGTCTTTCTCTTGTAGTTCCAATGTCTGTGATTATTTGGGGATAGTTTTCAACAACGTTTTTGTATTTTAGTCTTTGTGTTGTGTTTTGTTATTCCTGTAATGTTTTGCCTTTTGTAGTCTATTGGAACAATACTTTCTTGTTTCTTTATCTGCCTCATAATATCACTTTGAATATTACAGATTTTCAGTAATACAATGTGACAGCTCAGAATCAGATCCATTCCCTGATGATTTGTGTTGTCGTAGTCGTTCTTGTTGTTGACAGTTTAATGTTTCTCGGTTTTCTGGCCTAAATTTACATTCTCTGCCTATGTGGACTCTGAAGTCTCAGACGATTCCATTAATGCTTAATTATTGGGCAGAGATTCCCTTGGATGCCTCAAAACAGCACATGTCTCAGCCTTTCCCAGAGACTCGGTGCACGGGGTGGGGCAGTTTCCACGCTGTTTCAGCTCACAGCTCTGCCTTGGCTTCCAGTTCATCGTTGCACAGATCTTCAGTTTTAGCCAGTGGAGAAGGATCAGGCCCTTCTTAGCTCTTACCTGGCCATAAAAATAGCCTGAGCATATGAATGCTCTTCTCTATCCACAGGAATATGTCAGAGCTTATCAACACCACCTGTGGACATTCCACACTTCGTAGTTTTTTCCAATATAAGCATTTGGATCATTTTCTTTCCCTATCACATGCCACTGTCTCCAATACCCTCCATATTCTCAGTGTTAACAAAGCCCTGCACTTGCTCCACAGCAAATTGAGGAAGGAGCAGCTTCCACTAAACAACCTCTGAGTTGATTCCATTTCAGAAAAGTGCTGAGAATGAGGCTTTTCCTAGGCCATCCAGAACACTCAAACAATGACAGCTGTTTATGGATAGGACTTTTTGGAAAAAGTACACACCTTTTTGTTTGTGAACTCCATGGATATGATTCTCCTTATTTTCACAGCTACTGTGGTTTCAAAGGTGTTGAATTTCAGGGCTTCTCAGTGTCTAGGCAGATATGCAATAAAAACCAGGTAGTTACAGTTCTTACAAAGCTCCCACTTTTTGTTAAATGGTTGTCAAATTGTTGCAAGCCATTAATAAATGTCTGGAGCTCTTCAGTTGATGTAGACAATTTTTACCAGTGTCCTCATTGTCCCGTATGGTGGGACAGGCTTTCCCAGGGCTCCATTCCACCAGTGCCTAAGTGTTTCCTGATTATGTTCTTGGAGATGAAAACACTCTCTAGCTCAGACCTGTCCAAGTGACATTTTATCTGAGATTGTTGCACATCACTTCCCATGTTCCGACTCTTGGCATCATCCTCGACCTTGTCTCTCACTCCCCAACCTAAGACAACCTTCAGACACAGCCTAAGGTCATAAGGGTTATTCTGACACCACTCACAAATTTTATTCCCTCTCTCTTCATTTATTCAGAGTGTTCTTTCTAGCATGTAGAGAGAAGTTGAAAATGTCTTAGAAGTGAATAAAGTGAACGTTAAATGTAGTCATTTAAATATACCTCCAAGAGGCAGGAGCGAGGTATGTTCTGGAGTCTCAGTGTTTGAATCTGGAAAGGAGACTGTCCCTGCATTTCCATGTAGGGACAATGGAGCAATCAGAAGGGGGTGACAGGCTCAGTTGCTACATTTCCATCATTGCTACAGATCTGTTCACTCTACAGGAGCCTGGCCTACCAGCCTGGTTCCCAAGGAAGCACTGACAGGAATCCGAACGGATCTACTCCTCTGATTTGTAAAATTTCTAAGAAAAATATCAACATTTTTCAGGGTTCAGACCACCAGGCACTGTTTCTGGGAGCCAGGTGGCAGCCTTGGTAGCAGAGGAGACAAACAGTTTTTGTCCCACTTCCCGATTCATCTGGATCACTGTGCTTCAACCATATGAACCACCAACGTTATAATCTGCACCACAGTAATAGTCAGCCTCGTCCTCAGCCTGGACGTTGGAGATGGTTAAGTAGCGGTCAGCCCCGGAGCTGGAGCCCGAGAAGCGATCGGGGATCCCGTCCCCCTTGCTGTGGCTTCCATCACTCTTAAGCCACATCAAGTACCGGGGCGCCTTCCCTGGCTGCTGCTGAAGCCACGCAATGCCATAGGTGCTGTACCCACTGCTCAGGGTGCAGGTGAGCTTGGCCGAGCCTCCCGGGGAGGCAGATGCAGAGGGCAGCTGAGTCAGCACAGGTTGGGACAGGGACCCTGGAAACACAGACACACATTATGTCCTGGAGGAAGGACAAGAGGGAAGGAAAGGGTGGCATGGGTTTGGAGGGGGTGTCAGTGAGCTGGGGGTCAGGGTGCTGGGGACCGTCCTGACCTGTGCAGTGAAGGAGGAGGGTGAGGAGGAGGAGTGGGGCGAAGGCCATGGTGCAGACACCCAGAGCTCTGCCGAGGCTGCCGCGCTGCAGGTGTCTCTTATCCACCCTCCAGCCCAGAGGAGGGACAGGGCCCTGCATGCAAATGTGCTGCTCCTCCCCTGCCACCAGTCCTGCCCTGGGCCTGTGTGCAGCCCAGTGTCTGGGTGTGAGTCCCAGAGGGGCGGCTTTGGCTTCGCCTGGCTTGAGGCTCCCCAGGGGCCCAGTGACCCCTGAGCAGAGCCCATGTTCAAGTGTCTGGTTTCCCAGCTGAGCCCCACAACCCTGCCATGGCAGGCCCACAGCGCCCCCTG
>VSMD01001757.1:0-12573 GCA_008750895.1 Mirza zaza | reverse complement strand
AACAAAGTGAGACTCTGTCTCAAAAAAAAAAAACAAAAAAACAAAAAAAAACAAAAAAAAAAAAAAAAAAGAGAATAAGGAAACTATATACTTGCACTCTGGGAGGCCAAGGCGGGAGCATCACTCAAGGTCAGGAATTCAAAACCAGCCTGAGCAAGAGCGAAACCCCGTCTCTACTAAAAATAGAAAGAAATTAATTGGCCAACTAAAAATATATAGAAAAAATTAGCCAGGCATGGTAGCACATGCCTGTAGTCCCAGCTACTCGGGAGGCTAAGGCAGAAGGATCACTTGAGCCCAAGAGTTGGAAGTTGCTGTAAAGTGACACCATGGCACTCTAGCCAGGGCAACAGAGTGAGACTCTGTCTCAAAAAAAAAAAAAAAAGAAAGAAAGATCTCCAACGTAAGTGAACAAACAAAGTGCAGAACAATGTGCATGATTTATTAATATGGTTTATGTAAAAAATAACAATATATTATGATTTGTTTGTATAGGTATGATGCCAATCTGAAAGGATACAGGAGAAATACAGGAGAGGGAGGAAGAATTTTCTCTGTATGCCATTTAATATATTAATTTATGTTATAAATTTTTAATTGTTATAATTACAATAAAAATTATTTTAATTTTTGAACCATGTCACTATATTACTGTTTAAAAAGACCTTAAACACAAAGCTACTGAAGTTTTTCATTATCATTCCTTCTTAAATCTAAATTTCAACTTCAAAATATTACAATTAAGAAACAAAACTTTTGTACAAAGATAAATAAATGTATCTTATATAACCAGAAAATAGTCTGAAAAATATCAAAGAGTATTTTGCTGCATAGATACAAAAACACATGGCTCTTAAAAAATTAAGGAAATTATCTTTAATTAGTTCAAATACATCATAGTTACTGAGTTACATAAGCAACCACAAGTTTTATACTAATTTAGGTTCATTTCAAAGATACATTTCCAGATTCTTCATTTCTCTCTAAAATGACTTTATGAAGATAAACATCATATATATATAGGATGGGGAAAAATTGTAATTTTCTACTTACATTTTCATTTTTCAAGATGAGTTTCAAGATTGCTTCTCTTTGTTTTAAAGCCTAAAACCAAGATAATTTCCAGTTAGCATCTTTAAAAAAAAATAAAGCTCAAATAGTTTTTCTTAATATTTCTTCCCTCATAAACTATGTGACTACTATAGGAAATGACAGAAATTCTGATGAGGTCAAAGCAAAGTCTAGATTTGAGACTCCAGAGTAATGATCTGTGGATGTCCTCCTGAACTGTATCTGCTTATCCTTTTTTTCCAGTGCCTAGCACAATGTCTGGGAAATTACATGCCCTTAATATTTACTGAGTAAATGAAAAAAAAAAAAAAATTTACTGAGTAAATGAGAACCTATGATTATAATGTCTTTCCTCTATATCTCTACAATCTTCATTTTTTAAAAAATTACAAAAAACTACCACTACTGTAATTTTTTTTTTTTTACCAATAATTAGAAAAGACGACAATGCCTCCGCAGTTCCTGCATTTCAACATATAAATTCCATGTTTACTAATTTACATTAGTGAATTTTTATTTAGTGTTAATGATATATGTGTCTTTATTCATACTGGCAGGAAAGCACCTCACCCTGTTTCCTTTGCCTATCAAATTCCTATCATCCTTCAAGGGCCAGGGGGATTCTGTAAATCCACTGATTCCCCAGACAGAATTATTCATGTTCATCATCATCTCAGGCTCTCACACTTCTTTATACATACCTTTGTAAAGCACATTTTACATTATTTATTTATTTATGTGCCTGTCTTCCCTACAACACCAGAGCCTAGCAGGTGTCTGACACATATTAATGCTCAATAAATATCACTCATACTAAATAAATTTTATAGTCTCCTACATTAAGTTAAAAAAAAATCTGTTCATTGATTTATCATGTATATTTTCTAATAGAGTAATTATAGTTAATTAAGTATGTGCATCCTCAGAGGAACCAGAGGTTGCAGCTACAGCAATAGATGATCACAATAATGTTATAGAAGCCATGATCATTAATCTTTAGGAGCCCATGTATACTGCCACAAACTGATCTGTTAAGTTACAGAATATAAATGGGATAAATGATTTTTAGCTAAAGATAATAAATGGAATTATAATAAGTTCCTCTCAATGGTTAACACGTGTAACAAGCTGATTGCATGGACCATATCTTCTACTATTAAAACCTGTTTTTTTCTTTCTTCTTCAATCCAAAGGCAGACAAAATACAAGATTTGAGGATTCTGCGCAAAAATCGTAGAGTATCAGTAAGTTATAATCATCTACTTGAGGGTACTTCTTAAATGATGAAAAAGAATGCTAGAAAGAAGGTAGAACTGGTTCAACACCACCTACACATTTGTATTCTTAAGCTAAAGTGTAATATCTTAGCTACTGGAATCATAAATCCTATTAGAGGGAAGCACTGATTACAATGCCAATAATTGTCAAGCAAATCCCAGTTACTCTTCATGCCAGGCCTTCAGAATAGGAAAATTCTTTAACCCATTTCCTTCAGTTTTATTATACACTAAACTAAAACTATAATTTCAATTTCCTTATGTACTTCCTCTATAGATAATTTGCTACATCCTAAAATAAATCACTAAAGTGGCTAAGTAAACTTGAGGTAATTATATATTTGAAGAGAGGCAAATACCACTAATCTTAGGATAGAACTAAAAAAAAAAAAAAAGCAAGGAGGAGGGTAGAAAGGACAAAGAAGCAACTATGGGATTTCCTACGCCTCATTCTTTCCCTGCCTGTCGTAAGTCCTATAAAACAAAATATGCTCTTCTTAAAATCACAGATAAAGACCTATAAAAAGCTGAATATTTAATTCTTCATATTATCAATCAAAACCACATACGGGCTGGTTGATATGAAATCTTGTAGGCATTCTTCTCATTATAGCCGAGTCAAGGTCCTGAGGACGATTAGTAGCTCCCATTACTATGACCTAAATATATAAAGAAAACAGAAAGTATTAAAATCTACAAATAATACTCCTTTAAGGTTGTCATTATTAGGGTGTAGAAGATAAAGAAAATTAATAGCATTTATTTAAAATTAATGGTGTTTAATAGCAAAACTGGAAAGACTAATGGTTTTCTCTGGACTTCTTTCTAATAACTAAAATATGTACTGTTCACTTGCAAGTACCTTTACTGAAGAATTATAAAGATTTGCTTTAAAAGAATTATATTTTGCAAAATATGGCTACCTAATGAATACATGCTGAATGACTGAAAGCTGTTATGTTATAGCTTGGGTATATAGTTTAAGAGTATGGGGGGATACTTCAAGTGCTTTAACAATAATAACATGGAAGCCAGGTGCAGTGGCTAATGCCTGTAATCCTAGGCGACTTAGGAGGCTAAGGCAAAAAGATAGTTTGAGGCCAAGAGTTAGAGACCAGCCTGGGCAACACAGCAAGAGCCCATCTGTAAAAAAAATTGAAAACAAAATTAGCTGGGTGTGGTGGTGTGTGCCTGTAGTCCCAGCTACTCAGGAGGCAGAGGCGGAAGGACTGTTTGAACCCAGGAGTTAGTTGGAAGCTTGGAGTGATGGCTATGATCCCACCACTGCACTCCAGCCTGGGAGACAGAGCAAGATTCCTTCTCTAAAAAACAAAATAAAAAAAATAGTATTATTATGAAGAGAATAATTTCCCCTTAAGTCTGAAAATTCTGTAATTTTAACAGATATCATGTACTTTTTCTCTAGATTTCATATCATCTCATGACACCATCAGCATATGCCAGATGATATCTTTTCAGTACTATATAAAACCGCAAGCAATCCAACTTTAAACAAAGGCAACACAGTAAAAGCAAACATCAAAATGCTGGATAGAATTTTAAAAAAGATGCTGATGGCCCCGCCAATTTCTGGGTCTATGTCACTTATTTATAAAGGATGTAGAGATTAAAAAATCAACTTTAATGAAAACTGATTGTATTCTATGGAAAAATACTTCTCTAACATTATCTTTTTTCTGCCTAAGAGGTTTTACATTTTTGAAATCTAAAATTTAACTTCAGATATCAAAAAATATCCACCAAATCTTATATTCTACTCCTACTCTTTATATTTAATGATATTCAGGAGCCTCAGAGCCAGATTACTTTAAATTACCTGTGAAAAGTTTGCCACCTAGAGGAAGAAAATATAACATAAACACAAATCTGAAAAATGTTAGGTCCACAACATAATGCAATATTGTATTTGGGTTAAGTGGTCCTAAAATCAAAATATTAATCCTTGTACCTATTTTTCTTTGTAGGATTTCTACAACTTGATAAAATTAATAAAAAGAAAAAATTCTACCAAATTTAAAACAAACCTTAAAAGTGATCGAATAAATTAACTTCATAAATGATTATAAATAAGGATATTTTGATAGAGATTCAAAGTGATATGGAAGATTATGGAAGACTAACTACATTCATTGTAAAGATCACAAAAGGAGCACTCTGGGAGGCCAAGGCGGGAGGATTGCTCGAGGTCAGGAGTTCAAAACCAGCCTGAGCGAGACCCTGTCTCTACTATAAATAGAAATTAATTGGCCAACTAATATATATAGAAAAAATTAGCCAGGCATGGTGTTGCATGCCTATAGTCCCAGCTACTTGGGAAGCTGAGGTAGAAGGATTGTTTGAGCCCAGGAGTTTGAGGTTGCTGTGAGCTAGGCTGATGCCACGGCAGTCACTCTAGTCTGGGCAACAAAGCGAGACTCTGTCTCAAAAAAAAGATCATAAAAGGCACTGTGGTTATGGCAATATTTGAACAAAAAATGAAAAATGGGTTGCATCTGGATAAAAAATATAGGTAAACAAATAGCCTAACATAAAACAAAATAATTAAAAAACATAGCATGGGCCGGGTGTGGTGGCTCAAGCCTGTAATCCTAGCACTCTGGGAGGCCGAGGCGGGCGGATTGCTCAAGGTCAGGAGTTCAAAACCAGCCTGAGCGAGACCCTGTCTCTACTATAAAAAAAATAGAAAGAAATTAATTGGCCAACTAATATATATATATATATAAAATTAGCTGGGCATGGTGGCACATGCCTGTAGTCCCAGCTACTCGGGAGGCTGAGGCAGGAGGATCGCTTGAGCCCAGGAGTTTGAGGTTGCTGTGAGCTAGGCTGATGCCATGGCACTCACTCTAGCCTGGGCAACAAAGCGAGACTCTGTCTCCAAAAAAAAAAAACATAGCATGGAAGATGGAATGCTAGAAAATAGAATCAAGTAATCCAAATAAAGCTAGTACAATAGGGTCTAATCAATATGTATAAAACAATAGATATTCCCAACAAAAATGCAAGAGTGACTGAAAACACTCATAGTTTCACACAAAGAGGCAAATTCTGGCTGGGTGTGGTAGTATATACTTGTAATCTCAGCACTTTGGGAGGCCAGGGTGGGAGGATTTCTTGAGGCCAGGAGTTTGAGACCAATCTGGGCAACATAGCAAGACACCATCTCTACAAAAAATAACAAAAATTAGCTGGGCATAGTGGCACATGCCTATAGTCTCAGCTACTTAGAATGCTGATGTGGTAGGATCACTTGAGCCCAAGAGTTTGAAGCTGCAGTGAGCTGTGATCAGGCCACTTCACTCCAGCCCAGGTGACAGAACAGTATCCCGTCTCTTAAAAAAAAAAAAAAAAAAGGCAGCAGCAAATTTTAAAGAGTGGTTTTAAGAGATAAAAACAAAGAACTTTTACACATATATTAATTATATTTAGTACAAATGAGCTAAAATTCAAAATGAGAAGCAATGGTAAATAGCAAAGTCATCAATGCTAAGGAATTGTTAAAATTTTTAAAAGTCTTTAAAACAAAATATGGAGATAATTTTTTGTTTTATTTTACATTGAAAGTAACCGGATCTAACTTTACGCTTCAAAAGCTTAACTTCATCAGTGAATACCCTAAAAACCCTACCTTTTATGTCTCAGGTCTCTCAAGATGAAGAATCTCATCAGTTACGAAGGCTTCTAGTAATGGTAGTGGGTTTCATTGGGTCATTCTCTATTTTTATTTCCATTGTGACCATATCATACTTACAAGAAATCTAGCTAGGGTACTGGGCTATATCCATAATCATAGAAAAGACAATTCTAGAGAAAAGCTAACCGATTCATATAAAAGTAGAATATGTCTGAAACTATTATTTAAAATTAATAATATCAATTTAACTCAATATCAAATACATCACTGAGCTTACAAGAAAGTATGGAATATTCAGAGGTTAAAAACTAAGTGAAACTTAGAACTCAAAGAGGGAAACTAAAGAATAATGCTGGCTTTCTCTTTGGTTGCATAACAAGGGAACTTAGGCGTGGTATAAAACTGGGATCCCAAAGAAAGGAATACATGATAAGAGGTAAGAAAGTGTAAGTTTTGGTAACTGACGGACTTGATAAAATGAAAATAAGGTAAATGAAATAAGGACTAAGAATAAAGACTATAAAGAATTATGGTAAGAGTCACAAGTAAGAGTCAAGAAAAAGAGAAAGAATACTTAAATATGTATACAATATCTATGGTCACTAGTCACTTCTTCTTCCTTGGCACAGAGGTTCTAAAAGTCCAAGGAGAGGTTTTGTCCTGGTTTTTTCTCTTCCATTGCCTCTGTTTCAAGAATTTAGGCAATCTATTAATGTTTTATTAAACATGAAGCCCTCAAATGGATGAAATTTATACAAATCATATACTTTTGGATCCTCATCACTTAGTAAGTGTAAATAATTACGAAAAAGACTTCTGTATAAAAGCATAATACGTAGCCTGCCAGATTTCCTATTAAGAACAAAAACCAGTAAAAGTTGAGGGCAGATTTCATTCAAATACCTGGCAGCGGTGATCAGTATCCAATCCATCCCAGAGACTCATAAACTGAGCTTTCATCATGGCTGTAGCTTCATGGTCAGAACTTGAACGGTTTCGTAGAAAGGAGTCTAGAAGGAAAAGGTCCTTAACTTTAGAAATTAATAATGAATTATTTACTCTTTACATAATTTCAAAACATTTAATTAAAAGGTGACACCTTTATGAAAGATTACAAAGAAATGGGGTAACTATGCCTTTTCAGAGATGATTCTGATATAATAAACTTGGTAAATTATTAGGCAAATTAAAACACAATTCATAACCTTCATTTCTTTCCTAAAAATACATTCATTCCAACATATTTAAGAGAACTAAAGGATCTGGTACTGGGAGACTAGAAAAAGGTCACGTAGAGTCTTAGAGGAAAGCCCGTGTGCTTTGCGCCCCCCCAACTTTCCAGGTTATTTGAACCCTATGTGTTCTTAATTATGGGGTCATATCCTTTTCCTTACACACTTTCCTAGTAATAAACAAAAATGACATGGCGAAATGCCTAAAACACTATTAAGTGGGAACATGTAGGACAGAAAACAGTTTAAAACACACATGCTAGCATACATCTACACAGATCCCCCAACACATACAATACACGGAAATACCCTTTAAAGAAATACAACAAAATGCTAATAACTTTGGTTATATCTTAGGGATGGATTTAAGGACAATTTTAACTTTCTCTTTTATTTTCTGTCTTCGAAATTACCTACAATGAACATGAAATGCTTTTTGAAAAGGGAAAACATGTTTTTTCTAGAACATAAAAAGATTAAAAGGTGGTAAATCTTAAGAATGAAAAAAAATGACAGTAAAAATAAATCGAGGGCTTTCTAGTACAATCCTCATTTCAAATGTTTTGTCTTATATCCCTATAAATCACTTGCATTTTTGAGTTACTATCACATTTTCAGCACTGAAACTACAACTCAAAGTTTGTCCATTATACATGCAAGTGACACAGAAATGCTTTGTAATGCGCTAGATTCAAGCTTCAAAACACACTTTTTTTTTTTTCTGAGACAGAGTCTCACTCTGTTGCCTAGGCTAGAGTGCTGTGGCATCTGCCTAACTCATAGCAACCTCAAACTCCTGGGCTCAAGCAATCCTTCTGCCTCAGCCTCCCAAGTAGCTGCGACTATAGGCATGCGCCACCATGCCCGGCTAATTTTTTTTTCTATATATTTTTAGTTGGCTAATTAATTTCTTTCTGTTTTTAGTAGAGATGGTGTCTCGCTCTTGCTCAGGCTGGTTTCAAACTCCTGACCTTGAGTGATCCTCCTGCCTCAGCCTCCCAGAGTGTTAAGATTACAGGTGTGAGTGACCACGCCCGGCCCAAAAAGCATTTTTAAAAAATGTAATTCTAAGGGAAAAAACCCCAACACACATTACCATGATATGACAGAGTCCTGCAATGCCAAACATAAATCCTACATTTTTTGTAAATAGTTTCAATTTCATACAACCTGTCTCATTCATTGGACCAGGAATCAAACTAACCCATCTATTCTAGATGTAGACAATCCAGTCATTTTTAAATGGCTCAATTTTTTAAGTTAAATTTTGTAAATTCACTTATCTACTTAACCTTCCTAAAATATCTTTACTACCAAGAACTGGTTTTGGCAAGATGATTGCTTAAAATACGGTGGAAAAATGCTGGATAAGTATAATTACATTAAATGTAAATATACTAGAGTCTCCAAGTACATGATCAAGATATTAGCCCAGATTTAAAAACAAGAAAAACCCAACACTATGCTGCTTACAAGAAACATACTTTAAATATAAGGGCTCGGCATGATAAAAGGATAGAAAAAGATACAGATTGAGTACCGCTTATTTGAGATGCTTGGGACCATAAGTGTTTCAGATTTGTGGTTTCTTTTTTTTAATTTTGGAATATTGTATGAGATTTCTTGGGAGTAGAACCCAAGTCTAAACATAAAATTCATTTATGTTTCATGTACACTTTATACACATAACCTGAAGGTAATTTTATACAGCGTTTTTAAATAACTTTGTGCATGAAACAAAGTTTTGACTGCAACCCATCACATGAGGTCAGGCGTGAAAATTTTCCACTTGTGGTATCACGTCAGTGCTCAAAAAGTTTCAGATTATGGAACATTTGCATTTCAGATTTTCAGATTAGGGATGTTCAACTTGTGTATGCAAACCTTAACAAAAAAGTTAAATACAATATTTCATTTAAAACTTAATGTGTATCTGACAAATGGTATTACTAATAGAACAACTGCATATCCATATGTAAAAAAATGGATCTAGACAGAAACTCTATAACTTTCACGCAAATTAACTCAAAATGATTCAGAGATCTAAATGTAAAACAAAAAACCATAAAACTTCTAGAAGATAATATAGAAGAAAATCTAGGTGACCTTGGGTTTGGTGATGAGCTTTTACATACAACACCAAAAGCATGATCCATCAAAGAAAACATGGATAAGTTGGGCTTTATTAAAATTAAAAATCTTGCTCTGTGAAAGACACTGTTAAGATAATGAAAAAAAAAAAAGTCACAGGCTGGGAAAAAATATCTGATAAAGGACTTGTATTTAAAACATACACAGAACCCTTAAAGTTCAACAATAAGATAAACAATCTAATTGTTTCCAACAGAAAGAAATGATAAATGTTTCTGGGGATGGATAGATATCCCAATTACACTGACTGGATCATTACACATTCTATGCATATATCAAAATATCACATGTACCCCACAAATACGTACAATTACGTATCAAAAAAATAAAAATATAAATACAATAACAAAATATTTTAAAGGGAAAAAGATCTGAACAGGCACCTCTCCAAAGAAGATATACAGATGGCAAATAAGCATATAAAAAGATACTTAACATCCTATGTCATTAGGGAAATGCAAATTCAAAAAACAATGAGGTACTATTACATACCTATTAGAATTGCTAAAATCCAAAAAACTGGTAACACCAAATGCTAGAGAGGATGCAGAGCAACAGGGATTCTCATTTATTGCTGGTGGGAATGCAAAAATGGTACACAGCCAGTTTGGAAGACACTTCAGTAGTTTCTTACAAAACTAAACATGCTTTTACCATATGATCCAGCAATTGTGCTCCTAGGTATTTACCCCATTGTGTTGAAAACTTAACATCCACACAAAAAGCTACCCATGAATGCTGTTAGCAGCTTTATTGAAAACTGTCCAAAACAGGATATCTTTAAATAGATAAATGGATAGATAAACTGTGGTGGAATATTATTTAACAATAAAAAGGAACAAGCTATCAAGCCATGAGAGGACTTGGAGGAAATCTAAATACATATTGCTAAGTGAAAGAAGCCACTCTGAAAAGACTACATATTGTAAGACCCCCAACTATGACATTCTGAAATAAGCAAAACTATAGATAGTAAAAAGATCAGTGGGTGCCAGTTTAGTGAAAGGGAGGGAAGAGTGTGTGAAACACAGGGGATTTTTAAGATGGTAAAACTATTTTGTATGATATTGTAATGAAATTATGCATTTGTCAAAGCCAATAGAACTGTATAGCACAAAGAATGAACTTTAATATAAACTATGGACTTTAGCTAATACTATATCAATACTGGTTCATCAATTGTAACAAATATATCACACTAATGCAAAGTATCAATAATATGAGAAACTGTGGGGTGGATATGAAAACTCTATACTTTCTGCTCAATTTTTCTATAAACTTCTATAAACTGTTCTAAAAAATAAAGTCTATTAATTTTTTTTTTTAGAGACAGGATCTTGCTACATTGCCCAGAATAGTCTTGATATCTTGGGCTCAAGCCATCCTCTAGCCTCAGCTCCTAAGTAGCTGGGATTATAGGCATGTGTCACTGTGCCTGGCTCTATTAACTTTTTTTGAAAAGGTTAATAAAGATCTGATTGCAAGAAGGAAAAGAAAAAAAAAATTCCAGAGTTCAGGAAAAAAATGGAACTGAAAATAAGAGCTGAGAGAACTTGAGTTGATTGTGCCACTGTCTGTGTGTTTGTGTACCTCAAAAGTTTCTGCTTGGTTTTTAATAGCCATGCACAGGTTGAAACCAAAATGCTTGAAATGATGAATGCTCACAGAAAATGTAGATAACAAAAAAAAAAATCTGCTCATCATTATAGGGTATTACAAAGAAGCTTGTCTTTGCCTGTGCTCTGGGGAGTAAATATGTACCCCTTGACAAATAAAAATCTAGGACCTCAGGGGGTGGGAGGCCTTTCTCAGCAATAAAGTCTAAATTTGCACTACGATTCAGTCTAGGAACACCCAAACTAAGAAATTATCATAAAAGTTGGTCCTGAGTGATCAGACCCCTGAACCTCTAAGGAGAAAACAGGAGAAATACTCTGAATCCTCTTAAGCAACAAAGGATTCTCATATAAAAACAAACCTAAAGCCATCTAATGTTATAAATGACACAAGGAAACAAACCACTATGAAAATGAGTCAACACCATAAAGGAAAATTAGAATTTCAGACAGCTGAGCAATTTAAAAACTATATAAAAATAGTACGTTTAAAATTGTAAAGATATAAAAGGGATTGACATTCTAATGAAAGAGCAAGCTACAGTAAAAAAAAAAAAAGAGGATGTTTTTAAAAGAATTAAATAGAACTTCTAAAGTTCAAATATTATCAAGAGAATACAAACCCAATGGTTGAGAGATTAAACACAGCCAAAACAAGAATTGCTTTTTATAACCTACTCAAAAATTGAGTGATTTGAGTTATACCATTATTTTACGTACCGCAAAGAAATTTAAAATACTGCCAATTAAACAGAGATATTTAAAAAAGAAACATTCTGCCAATTAAATTATAACCTACTATCCCAATTTCAGAGATGTTAAAATACAAAAAACAAAACAGTATGACTTAGAATTGATGAAATATGGTATAGAACTAGAAGACAGCACTGTGGAAATGACTCAAAATTAGAGAAATACAGGAATTTTTTTTAAATGGGAGCATCACAACATTCAAAGATATGATGTAGTGGCTGAGAAATTTTTCAGAATTAACAGAAGTCAGGCATCCTCAGATTAAAAACCACAGCAAGGCATAGTAGAATAAATAAAAATAAATGCAGACCTAGAAAAACTGTGGCCAAATAGAACAACATAAAAATCTAATAGCAACTAGAGATAAAAGGTAGATTAGTTAGAAATATTAGGCAATAAGTGGAATTCTCAAAAGCAGTAAGAAAGATTGGAAGATAAGAATTGTACCTTCAAAATGCCAAGGGATAATGATTCTTTATCATTTAAGAGAGAAGGTAGAGGCCGGGCACGGTGGCTCAAGCCTGTAATCCTAGCTCTCTGGGAGGCCGAGGTGGGCGGATCATTTGAGCTCAGGAGTTTGAGACCAGCCTGAGCAAGAGAGAGACCCCATCTCTACTATAAACAGAAAGAAATTAATTGGCCAACTAAAATATATAGAAAAAATTAGCCGGGCATGGTGGCACATGCCTGTAGTCCCAGCTACTTGGGAGGCTGAGGCAGCAGGATTGCTTGAGCCCAGGAGTTTGAGGTTGCTGTGAGCTAGGCTGACGCCACGGCACTCACTCTAGCCTGGGCAATAAAGTGAAACTCTGTCTCAA